>JAWZYT010005293.1:0-52232 GCA_034508575.1 Petrolisthes manimaculis
TTTCTTCACGCCTCTTAGATTCAGCTTTTTTCTTTATTCCTCCCATTCTCTTGACGTCCTATTCCCATTACCATGCACTCTATTTTCTCCCAACCTCCTCCTACCATACCATTTCCATACTTCATTCTCAGAGCCTTTCAGTGCTTTCTCTCTCTCTCTCACTCTCTCACTCACTCTCTCTCTCTCTCTCTCTCTCTCTCTCACTCTCTCTCTCTCTCTCTCTCTCACTCTCACTTTCTCTCATTCACTCACTCTCTCTCTCTCACTCTCTCTCAATATCTCACTCTCACTCTCTCACTCACTCACTCACTCACTCACTCACTCACACTCTAACTCGTATCCCAATTTTCCTCTAACATCTATGTGGCGTTCCCTCACTACTCATCCTTTCCCCTCCATCCACACCCATCCCTTTCTCTATCTAGTTCATTTCTCCAAAGGTAAGGTATAGTGATGGTCCTTTCCTCTTTCAATCTGTCCTCAATAAACTCGATTTCCCCAAAACACCTTCCTGGCAGTGACCGCTTGGGAATACAGAGAAATACAGAGAAATACAAAGGAATACAAAGGAAAGTACAGGCAACAGGAGGCCCATATATATAGTGACCATTTTACGAGGTTGGTAGTACCCGTTTAACTACGCTAATCTAGACTTACGTGTTGAAGGAAAGGATAGATAAAGGAGGATAATACACTTTTATGTTTTTTTTTTTTTGGGGGGGGTACATTGGAACACACTATTCATCCCAAAAGAATGTATACTAGGAAACATTATTAACAAAAATAATGATGGCCTCTGGCTTTGAAATACTTATGAGGGATCTGTTGTTTTCAGTCAAATTGAAGATAAACGAGTCCTTCAAAACATTGCCACGAAACACCACCTACAGGGATGGAGCGTGTTTCGTGGCATAGTCAGAGAGAATCACAAGCCTCCAAATTTTTTTATACGATCTTTGGGTCCTTAACTTACTCTGGTCTCGCTGTGCCATCCATCAGCCTGGTTTGTTGGGAGGGTTTGTGGTTGTTGGTCGAGGAAAGGTTTAGTTGGTTGGTTGGATGGATGTAATAAAGGTGGAGTGGGGGGAAGGGGGTGTAGAGAAATTGGTTTTATACTCACACACACACACACTTACACATATACATACATACATACACATACATACACACACAAACACACCTACACACACACACACACATACATACACCTACACACACACACACACACACCTACACACACACACAACACACCTACACACACACAAACACACGAAATACTATACGTTTGTGGTTGCTGTATGCCTGCAATGAGAGTGAGGTGTTTGAAACAGTTCTCCTCACACTCTACCACCTTTAATAAACCTACACATAAAAAAATCCTACACACACACATCCTACACTTAAAAAAAAAAAAAAAAAAAACACACAACCTACTGCTCTGACGACGAACTTGGAAAATCTGGAGTACCATAACTGATTCCTCCAAACTATTCCAAGCAACAGGACACCATTATCATTTTTTCAATCACCTGGTTCTGTTTCTTGGCATAATCTGGAGGAATCAAGGCACTTTAATGTATATGCCAAAAGTGAAATGGAGAAACAGAATTGCACGTCTTTGATCCAAGGTGTGTGTGTGTGTGTGTTTGTGTGTGTGTGTGTGTGTAACAGGATAGTATGAACGAATTAGGCATGAGATGAAGGGATGCATGATGGAGTCGAGAGGTGTTGATTGATAACATGTAAATATTAATTATGTTTAAGTATAGATTACAGCGATACCCGACGTTGTCTGGGTGAAGATCCTACATGTGGTTTTGTCAATAAATTTCCTCTAATTATTTTTATGTGAACTTATCAGGAGGGTGGGAGGAGTCCATTATCCAGTGTGGTTGCTGGTTCCCCCCAGAGAAACCATACCAGCTTTACAACCATAAAAGTTATAAACGACGCAACTACAGCAGAAGGTGGCATTGTAACAGCCACGATTAAATAGTAAGGGCCTGAGTGGCGAATTGGGGCTGCAGGGGGTACTGGGATCGAAAACCCCCCTCCCATTGGTCATTTTAAAACTTTATTTTTTTCACTGTCCTTAGATTTAGTATTAAATTTAGGTGTTCAACATTTTGTGGTTTGAATTCATTCCTAAACTGGGCATGCAAGCCAGGCCTGCCTGCATCCTTGATGCTTGAGACCATAGAGTCTATGTTGAGAAAGCCATAAATCATTGGTTGTTTTAAGCTGATAATTCAAGAAACACATATCCACCAAAAATAAAGTTTAGACCGAGGACATTCCCGGGACTACACCGGTCAGAATGGTGTATCATTTGTCAACAACAAAAATTTAAAAAATTGTACTGGGGATTCGAACCTGGGATCTTTCGGTTAAGGTCAAATAACAGCCTTCGGCTTGGACTGCAGGGTACTGGGATCGAACCCCCCCAACCCCCCCATTGTTCATTTAATAAAAAAAAATTGTAGGCCGAGGACACTTAACAGGCTTCACCGATCAAAATTACGTATAACTTTTTACTCTAGGTCAAACGATGCGGCCGGTGCATAGCTGCTAAACAGACACACACACAGACAGACACACACACAGACAGACGGAAGTGTTATATATATATATATATATATAGATATAAAAAATGCCCGGTACATATGCAACAAGTTAGCAGGAGGTTTGTATATACTCTCTCTCTCTCTCTCTCTCTCTCTCTCTCTCTCTCTCTCCTCTCTCTCTCCTCTCTCTCTCTCTGTATGTGTTAGTTTTTTTCTTTTTCTTAACCACCTCTCTCCATCTTAACCTCTATTTCCCGGTAATGTGTTCTTCCTCATCCTTGCCGCCTCTTCTCTTCCATTTTCTTTTCTCCTTACTCGTCTTTTCTCCTTTCTTTAGATTTTTTCCTTCTTCTTCCACCTGCTTATTTACGATTCCTCGCTCTTACCTTCCTCCCATTCTCTCTCTCTTTCTATGTCTCTTCCATCTCCCTCTCCTTTTCCCTTCGCTCGACATCTTCTATGTCATATTATCTTTTCCTCCTTACGCCTCCCTCCTCCTCCTCTTCCACCTCCTCCTCTTCCACCTCCTCCACCTCCTCCTCCTCCACCACCTCCTCCTCCACGCTCCTCTCACACTCTCAGCATCCTCATTTCCCACCTCCTATACCACCTCCTCTCACTCCTCCACCTACACCATCCTTTCACTCTCAGCATCCTTATATCCCTCCTCCTTCTCCACCTCCACCATCCTTCCACTCTCAGCCTCCTCATATCCTCCTCCTTCTCCACCTCCACCATCCTCTCACTCTCAGCCTCCTCATCTCCCTTCTCCTACACCTCCTCCTATATCTCTCTCCTTCTCTGGGTACTGGCTGCTGTGATGGTAGTGGGTGGGAGTGTGATGGATGCCCGGCTCTGAGGGATCCAATTTCGTGTTACATCCCTACACATTTTTTTCCCCCTCCCTCCCAGAATAAGAAAGTTGGAAAAGAACCACTCGGTGCTCGTGGGAGGAGAGGTTGGTAGGTAGGTAGGCAGGCAGGTAGGGAGAAGGTGTAGGTAGGTAGGTAGGTAGGTAGGCAGAAGGTGTAGGTAGCTTCGGGTTGTTTTGCGTTGTGTTGTGTTGTGTTGTGAGGGTGATCAGTTTCGTGCTATTCTTTACTGGACCTTGTGTGATTTTTCTTGATGCTGCCTTGTCCGTCTGTATCGCCGCCGTTTTCATTCTTTTTTTCTGTTGATGTTTTTGTCCAGTTCTTTCCATCGTTGCAACTAACTTTATTCCATGGTTCTCTCTGGCTGTGACAAAGCTTTTTATTCTATTATTTTTTTTTTTTTTTGTTCCAGCCTTCAACACCAAGCGTGCAGCCCTTCTCACTCCTCCAATCTGACGCTACAAAATAGATCCTTCACTCGTAACCTTGAGATATCGTGTGTTTCCTCAAATATACGTTGGTGAAAAAAAAAAAAAAACTTAAGGAACACCATGATGTATAGTAAAAAAAAATTGGGGTTAGTGAGTCCTTCAAATATTGCCAAGAAACACGTATTATATTGAATGAGTTTGTTTCGTGGCATAGTCAGGAGGAATCAGAAGCCACCAATTCTCATATGCGATCACAGGGTCCCCTAATTAACCCTGAAATAACGCGTGAATAGTTCTACACTTTTCTCCAATATAAATCAAACTTTCTGTCGAAGGAAGGCTTATCCAACGTCCAAAATGTGATAATAATTTCACTGAACCCATAAAACTAAACCTTACTACATCTTAAATAATATATATCCTTTTACTGACTACGGACGGTTTTAATGATCCTAAAAGAAATTATGTATTGTGATATTATACTGTTGACATTTTCCTGGCTTCCTCGACTATCTATTCCTGGTTCTCCTTATCGAAAAAAATTGTGTCTTGTGATATTATACTGTAGATATTTCCCTGGCTTCGTCGACTATCTATTCCTGGTTCGCCTTATCAGATTATTGCTGCCACTGTAGGGCTTCTGTCCGTCACGTCATCACTGTTCCCCCTTTTATCTTTTCAGTGTCACATCTTTCTCTTCGTGGCCTCTTTCTTTCTCATGATTTGTTCCTGTGTGTGTGTGTGTTTGTGTGTGAGTGTGTGTGTGTGTCTTCGCTGACTCTCTTAATGCCTTAACTAAATATATCTTGCAACTTAATTAGCTATAATTTATAAGGACTCCATCACTGACATATCTCTTATCCATCTCACATAATATATATATACACTTTCCGCCATCATTTTTCTCTTGCATTTAATACCCTGTAATAATTATACAAAGCAAATATAACCTCCCCTAAGCCTCCTCGTTCTCATGTTTATGCAGCACATTCTTTCAAAAGTAAATTATAAACTTGGAACAGGGACATGGTAATTGCAAACTTTTATGAATGTATATTTGTTTTTTTATTTGTTTTTTGTGCCTACTAAATCTTGGAATATAACTTGGAAAAGCGTAGCAAGTGTGTCGAGATCGTCATAGTCATAGAAAAGGTTGTGTCGTGTCTTTTATCCATTTCTCACAACAATATAACTGCAGGCCACTTCGACAATTGGGTCAGAAGGGGAGAGCACAAAATGACAGCTATCAAAGGTGTTTTTCTAGGAACAGAAATTGGGAGCTTTTTTTTTTTTTTTTTTTTTTTTAACAAAATATGACAGAATGATGTACTAGTATATAATGTTATACTGTATATCCCTCAGTGATCTCACAAGTGTCAGAAACAACTAAAACTCTATAAAAGTTTATTGTATCTATCCCGTGGAAGGAAAGAAGAAAAATATTTTGAGGATTTTGCCACCATCACCCTCTTATCTCCTCCACTCAGGTAGGCCAACAACCACTCATGCCACCACTCCTGCCTCACCACTCACCATAACACAATCTCTCTCTCTCTCTCTCTCTCTCTCTCTCTCTCTCTCTCTCTCTCTCTCTCTCAATAGGGATGATGTAATGGAGATTGGTAAGGCCTTCTGTAGACAATGAGAGAGAGAGATGTGATGAAGGGAACGGGTTGAAGGTAAGCAATGTTGTCTAGGAAGGGAATGACCATGGGAAGGGATTGAGTAAACACCGTAGGGAGAAAGGTAAGATTGTGAGGAATGAATACTGTAATAGGAATGTGACAGTGATATGGTGGGCTGTACAGTCACGAGCACCAATAAGTATACAGCTATGTTTGAAACTTTGAAACAGTCCAATTCACCAAAGAACTAATTTCAATGGAGATCTTATTGTGCATATTTATATACATATATATTTACTGTCTCTTAGGTATTCGAAGCACACCTGGATACTTATTAATCCTCGTGACTGTACAGGACAGGGTTAGTACACCTATAACCCACAACAGGACTCAGAGTTTTGTGAGTGAATGGGTAAATGAATAAATGCTGAGGAGTTTGAATGGGACCTCTTACACCCTGACCTTCCTCCTCTTCAACACCCAATCCTCTTCCTCATCCTCCTCAACTCCTGACCCTCTTCTCCCACACCTGATCCTATTTCTTCACACCTGATCCTCCTCCTCTATATCTGATCCTCTTCTCCAGCACTTGATCATCTTTCTTCACACCTGACTTTCTTTTTCTATACCTAATCCTCTTCTTTCTGTATTTTTTCTACACATGGCCCCCCTCCTCCTCTTCCTCCTCCTTGTCTTCCTCCTCCACCTCCTCCTACTCCTTCTACTCCTTCTCCTCCTCCTCCTCCTCCTCCTCCTACTCCTACTCCTACTCCTACTCCTACTTCTTTTTCTTTCTTCTCCTCCTCCTTTTCATTTTCTTCTTCAACTCCTCCTCCTTTTCCACCTCCTCCTTTACCACTTCTATCCTTGCCGTTTCCTTCCTTTTCCTCCTCCTTCTCCTTCTCCACGTGAATATAATGTCATACGCAGCCAATGTCTAGATCTTTTTCTTAATCCAAAGGAGATTTAATTAGCCACGAGCGTTTTCAACACCTCTGCCAATTACCTCGTTAATGAAGGTGATTGTTGGCACTAAAATCACCCCCACTAACACCAACACCACCACCACGTTATAATATTATATAGTTCTATCCTATAAGGGACCCTGTGATGTAGTCAGAAAATTCGAGATAAACGAGTCCTTCAAATATTGCTACGAAACACCACCTATATAATTATGAGAGGAGATTGTTTCGTGGCATGATCAGGAGGAATCAAAAAGCCTCCAATTTTTATACACGATGACAGAGTCCTTAATTAAGTTACCGGTACAGTCACCAGCACTCATAAGTATACAGCTTTGGGTTTGAAGCTTCGAACAGTCCACCATTTCACCGACAGATTATAATTCCAATGGAGATGTTATTGTGCATTTATTTACTGTCCCTCTAGGTATTCGAAGCACTCTTGGATACTTATTAGTGCTCGTGACTGTACATAAGGATAAAATACTTGGCCAAGGTAAAGATATGAGGTTTTTGTTCACAAGACTATCACTAATGATTTCTCTGTCTTTCTCTTGCAGTAGCTGGCAGCAGAGCAAGATTGATTGGAAGACCGGTAAGTACTCTGCCAAGTTAATCTCGCATTCATTGAAATGTTACTGTATTGTCTGTAAACTGAAAAATCTTTAAAAAAAAACTGAGGAAATAGTTCGTTTTACTTGTAGCAGCAACAAGTGAAGATGAACTTTAAAAAGAAACAGAGAAAAGAAAAACTTTTTGTTGACAGAGTTGTGTTGGCCTCGAGGCAGGGCAGTGAATGGACCAGGGTAATCAGTAAACTTGGCCCCAAAAGTGTGTCACTGGGGTAAACAAACTCAACCTTTAATCTAGTGAGGGTTGTCCTGGTGGGGGTGGAAGGGAGGGAGGGAGGGAGGGGGTGTGGGGGAAAGGGATGAGGGTGAGGGAGGGGGGGGGAGGGGGGGGGGGGGAGAAGGGAGGGGGGGGGGAGGTTCAGCTACACCGGTCACCAGAAATCAGATTAGAGGGCCTGGACCTTGTTTGTTTTACCCCCTGAACACGACCCTCGCCACGCCCAGATGGCCCCTCTCTACTCACTCATGGTTGCTTGCTACACCGCTATGCATCACTGCTTTGACGTTCATAGTTCTACCCCTGACTCCACACCCCTGCTTTTTCCCCGTCACCATCCCTTATATATGTCAGGTACAGCCACAATTAAATAACCACCGACACTTTCATTCCACTGCAGTGTGTGATTTTGCAGCACCTCTTAATAATAATTGAGGGGGTTGAGTTGATGTAAGGTGTAGTACGATTATATTTTGATATGATACTGATTTATTTGCACGATGAAAGGAAAGTGTCGGTGGATATTTGATTGTGGCTGTACCTCTTCTTACCTTTATTAAAAACTTCCACTCTCTCATTGTTTACTGTCCGATATTCTGGTTACTCTTAACGATATTGTTTCCTCCCTTCACCGCCTTATAGCTAATATTAACGTGCCTGCGTCCCCATTCACACCGATGTTGCCAGAGATCACTCAATTATGAATGTATTATGGTTCTTCTACTAGGTACATACATCTAGGTCGGTGCAGTTGCCTCCACTCCCACGTTTCCCACCGAGTGTAGCCATTATTTTTTTCTTCCCGTGGCGAAATATATGAATTGTCAAAGTATCGACGTAATATCACACGATGCTTGTGTTGTAATATCATCATCCTGTTCATCAAAACCCTTACGTAGCCACGAACCATAAATATTTCCAAACAAAAGTTCCCATCAGAATCATGTTTGAGTATTGTTAAGAATGCAGACCAATATTCACGACAAGACATTTAATAATTATTGTACTGTGGCAGCGAACACAACTTTTGCTTCTCACTGAATGCACAGACACCTCCTCACTGCACACACCTCTCTCATTGCAAGCACACAATCTACGACTATCACTGGGGAGAAATTCATTCTCCACCAGTAACCTTCTAATCAGATCACCCCGTGTGGACCGTAAGGTCTGTTGTGGTCTGTGATTCTATGTAACTCTATGTAACTTCAAGCACACACCTCTCACTGCAAGCACACACCTCTCACTACATGCACACACCCATGGCCAAGGTGTATATCTTGGCCATGCACACACCCCTCACTGCAAACACACACCTCTCACTGTAACTACACACCTCTCACTGCAACTACACACCTCTCACTTCATGCACACACCCATGGCCATGCACACACCTCTCACTGCAAGCACACACCTCTCACTGCAAGCACACACCTCTCACTACATGCACACACACCTCTCACTGCAAGCCCTCATCATCATCATCATCAGTCTTAGTGGTGGTATTGTTGTTGTCTCTGTGGTGTATTTCTGCATTGCCAGGTGCTTCGTGAAGGAGAAGGTGACAAACAATAGACGTCCCACTGTGTCTGGTATTGTGGTGATTGTTGTTGTCATGGGTGGTGATGAGTACACACACACACGCACATACATAAATATACACACACGTACACAACCCACCCTCACAACCCATACATATACACACATACACACACATAACCCCACCCCCCGCCCACACACACACACACACAACCACCTCCCAACCCCCTCCTCACACACACAACCACTCACAAACATCCCTCATCAGTTCACCCATGGAGGTAGTATAGCTCCATGAGTTCACCCCCATCTCGCCACCCAACTCCATCCCCCACCCCCCCCAGCTACCTAACCCACTTCTCCTCTCCCATCCTCCCTGCACTCCCCTCCTCCCTCCATCTCCCCCCAAACCCTCCCCTCCTCTCCCATCCTCCCTCCATGCCCCCCAAACCCTCCCCTCCTCCCTCCATGCCCCCCAAACCCTCCCCTCCTGTCCCCTCCTCCCTCCAACCCCTCCCTCCAACCCCTCCCTATTCCCTGCATTCCCCTCCTCCCTCCACTCGTCCATCTCTTTCTTGCCTTCATTTATCTCCGTGTGTCGCCGCTTCTGATGACACACATTCCCTGGGCAGGCGGACACTGGCTTTTCGTCGCCCCGGGCCACTTCCGATACATTTTTAGTATGTGTGTGTGTGTGAGAGAGAGAGAGAGAGAGAGAAAGAGTGAGTTTGTGTATGTGTGTGTGTGAGTGTGTCTGTGTGTATGTGTATGTGAGAGAGAGAGAGATATAGTATGTGTGTGTGGGAGTGTGAGAGAGAGAGAGAGAGTGAATGAGTAAGTGTGAGTGAATGTGTATGTGAGTGTGTGTGTGTGTGTGTGTGTGTGTGTGTGTGTGAGTCAGTGAGTGAGTGACTGAATAAGAAAGACTAAATAGCCTAAGTCCTTCATTGTTTGTTTTTTTATCTTAAGACACGAGGAAAATAAATTAAGTACAAAGAAACTCTAAAAGGATCTTAATTAATAATCTCTTTGGGCTTCATCTTAGAAAGAGCCTTATCACAGGTATGGCAATTCCTCGTTATACCCTAATGTCTTAAGGCTAAATTACTGTTACTTTATTATTTTCCAATCGACTTAATGTGTGCTGCAGATTATAAGCTTTTCGGACCTGAGGCTATTAATGAGGGAAGCTGAGGAAGAGATGGAAGAGGAGAGGTAAACATTTTGAGGAAGAGAAGCAAGAAGGAAGGAGACAGAGGAGATAGGAGGAGGAGAAACAGGGAGGAAGGAGATAGAGGAGAAAGGAGGAGGAAGAGGGGAAAGGAGGTGGAGACAGAGGGAGAGAAACAGGAAGAAAGGAAAAGGAGGAAGAGAAGCATGGAGGAAGGAGACAGGGAAAGAGAAGCAGGGAGAAAGAGACAGAAGAAAAGAATCAAGGAGGAAGGAGACGAAGGAAAAGAATCAAGGAGGAGGAAGAGGAGGAAAAGAAGAAAGGAGGAAGGAGACAGAAGAAAAGAATCAAGAAGGCAGAGGCGGAGGAAGAGAAACAAGGAGGAAGGAGACGAAGGAAGAGAATCAATGAGAGAGGAAAAGGCGGAGGAAGAGGAGAAAGGAGAAGGAGACAGAAGAAAAGAATCAAGGAGGAAGGAGACGAAGGAAGAGAAACAAAGAAGAGGAGGCGGAGGAAAAGAATCAAGGAGGAAGGAGACGAAGGAAGAAAAACAAAGAGGAGGAGAAAGAGTAAAAGAATCAAGGAGGAGGAGGCAGAGGAAGAGAATCAAGGAGAGAGGAGAAGGCGGACGACTCTCAAAAAGTCTGGCTGATGAGGAAGAAGATGAAGAAAACCACCACAAGTGAAGGGAGAAGATGAAAGGACGCGGCAAAGTTACGGTGTAGAAAAATATTGGTGAAGATCTTGGGGAGAGAGCGGAAATTGAGAGGTAAATAATATAGTGAAGCCCATGACAAACATACAGTAATGGTTATATGCTGTTCCTATTTTATTTTGTCTATTTTGTATTAACTATATATAGCGGATCAGAGTTTGCTGTACGGTACAATAACATATCTGATTCTCTGGTTTATATCTCTATGTATAAAATGCTATTACCACAAGTGAACATGAGTGTTTGACAACCACAGTGTAAAGTGTCGTGAACTGTTCTTGGAGTTTATAGCTCGTCTGGTACGCAAATCTCTGAGAATACAGAATTTTGCGTGCTCCAATTTTACGAAACTCCAATTTTGCGAAACTCCAATTTTGTGAAACTCCAATTTTGCGAAACTCCAATTTTGTGAAACTCCAATTTTGCGAAACTCCAATTTTGCGAAACTCCAATTTTGCGAAACTCCAATTTTGCGAAACTCCAATTTTGCGAAACTCTAATTTTGTGAAACTCCAATTTTGTGAAACTCCAATTTTGTGAAACTCCAATTTTGTGAAACTCCAATTTTGTGAAACTCCAATTTTGTGAAACTCCAATTTTGCGAAACTCCAATTTTGCGACCGAGACCCCAAATACTGTATTGGAAGAGGCCTATACCACTTCTGACTTGGAGTTCGTTGCATCTATCTTATTCTCTTTCTCGTGCCATGTTTCCCACGTAAGCGAATTATTAGCCGCTGAAGTTCAACCGTTTAATCGTATATAGACGGAGAGAGTAACACATACACATTGTGAAATCTATCTATTATCCTTTCATTCAGCTCATTATTTTCGTTTAAATGACTACATACAGGTGGTAGTCAATCGGAGACAAAATAGACAACAGTATTTTAAGAAGATGGAAATATATCATAGTACTAGAATATTTCCTGCTGATGCTGTGAATGTTGAGTCTTCCTTGTGTAAAAAAAATTCCTGTACATAAAATTATAAATAGTTCTCAAAAGAGGTGTAGTTTCAATATGCTATCACTTACTCCCTTGTGTAATATATTCCTGTACATGACACACCTTTTTTCTGACGCTATAGGACCTCGATGTTGCGACGCCTAATATCCATCAATCAATCAATCCTGTACATGAAGTTACACATAGTTACAGAAGAGGTGTTGTTTCAATATGGAATGACTTACTTGGTGGAGGAGAGTTTGGAGATGGACGAGAAGAAGTAAGGGTCTGAGAAGTCGAGGTGTCTGGAGCGCTGCTTGGTGACGGAGAGCGGGGCGAAGGAGAGGTCCGCTGAGCCGTCCAGGAGGTCACCCACTATTCCTGTCCAGCCGGTGGTACGGGGGGCGCCGAAGGTCCCGTCCACCACTAAGTACACCTACAGATATACCAAGAGGGGAAGGTGAGGCGAGGAGAAATGGGACGAGAGGAGAAAAGTGAGATGAGGAGTAAAATGAAATAAAATGAATGGGTCGTTTCTTACCCCCAATGGTTTCACAGGTTATCTGGACACGACTTTTGCCTTGGATTATACAGTACACATCCAGAACGTGAGGTGAATATAACGAGAAAAGAGTGTCATTATTTTACTACCTTACTTCTCAAACAAAGCCTTCACTCCCTCCCGACCTGGACATCTGAATGGGTCCTATTAATTATAGTAATGGGTATCGATCGAACAACACCCATTTACAACACCCAATTTTCGTTCAGTGAACATGAAACACAGACGGAATTAATCACTGAACTGTAATGAACTTGGTTAGAAAATTCAAACGAAGGCAATTAGCAAAGTGAAGAAACATTAGCTATAAATCCTATCTGTCCTCCTCGGCAGGTAACGTAACGATAGCAAACCAGAACAAGGAAGAGAAGAAGGAGAACCCAGAGGCGACGAGAGACAAGGAAGAGAATGCAAGGGAAAGTCTAAGCCTCTTACCAGAATGCATAATGCACTCTGCAATATGTGTCTGTCTGTCTGTCTTTCACTCTGTTTGCCTGCCTTTCCATTCTTTGTTCGCTTAAATAGAGTGATGTTTATCTTGAGTAAATACCCAAGAATAAATTACCGTAAATACAACAAAAATAATCATTAAGAACACAACAACCACATAGGGACAGGAGATTGTGAGATGACCCCCATAACAGACCATTATTTTTTATTTCTACTATCCCCTTTGTGTTGTTGACTTATGGCATGTGAAGATATTTATGAGTAAGGACCAAGAAACCCCAACTGCTCGAGGTTCTTCATCATCACGACGACTTGTGCCCCGATCCTCCCACTGGCCACTTCATCTTTGTCATCAATCATCTTTTTCCACAACAACATGACCACACACACTCACCCCCTTCATCCCAACCACCACCACCACCACCACCACCTCATCTTAAACACCTAATCTTTTACGTCCACAATATTTTACCGATGCAGCAATCAATTTCCCATCACGTCATCTTCTATTCGTCCACTGGTCCCACTCCCCGTTTCCTGCGCTCCTCCCCACTCTTTACTGTCGTCTGTCCCTGCACTGCACTCCTCTCCTCTCCTCTCCTCCCTTTCCCTCCCTTCTGTCCTCCCCTCTCCTCTCCTCCCTCCATCTCCTTTCTTCATCTCCCCTCCCCTCCCCTCCTCTCCTCCCTTCATCTCCCTTCTCTTCCGTCCCTTGCCAGACATCCAACATCAGCCCAGCCCTCCTTGTTTACCTTCAGCCGTCCCACCACCTGCCTCTTCCCACCATCACATTATCTATCCTATACGACCTCTGGCTGGGCTACGGCTTTGGTTCTCTCAGGATATATTTATACCTCAGTCCGTGCACTTCACTCATCATCTGAGCTTAGGTTGTGCTTCATCTTGACGTTTTTTCACTCGAGGATTTTCTGGCTGAAGCCGATAAATCACTGTCAGGGAACCAGGGTACAGTCAGACAAGCATGAAATACTCTAGGTACTGTGCAGTATATCTTGCTAACACAAATGTGAGGGAATGGGAGCACAACTTCGACATATCATCATTATGTTTGTATTTTCCATCATGTCGTTATACTGTAATGTGTGTACTGTATGCCTGACCACCACGTAATGATTAGGAAAAATTGAAAAATGAAATTACATTGTCAAATTTCGTTCAATTTCCTTACACAGATATCAACGGAATAATTGCTAATATGTAGTTGAAATCATTTGACTACCTGTCTTGTGCAATTAATTATTTTTCCTAGAATAAACATCGGTTGTTAATGCGGGAGAAATGACATGTTAACAATTGCATCTTTTGGCTTCAACTCGATTTCAATTTTACAGTCGTACTGAAGATTGAATTCTTTTGTCAATTAGTCAATGTTAATGATAAAATCAGCTCTGACAATTGATATAAGAAATCTATCTAAAATATAAATCACGGAAACTAATATTATATGGTTTGCAACGGGTATGGGAGTATGGGAGATGGAACAACAGGTATGGGAGATGGAACAACAGGTATGGGAGATGGAACAACAGGTATGGGAGATGGAACAACAGGTATGGGAGATGGAACAACAGGTATGGGAGATGAAACAACAGGTATGGGAGATGGAACAACAGGTATGGGAGATGGAACAACAGGTATGGGAGATGGAACAACAGGTATGGGAGATGGAACAACAGGTATGGGAGATGGAACAACAGGTATGGGAGATGGAACAACAGGTATGGGAGATGGAACAAGAGAAGACGGATCTAGAGTGAGTTTGATGGCTCAGCCTCAATTACAGGTTGTTGCATACGAACTATCCTTCCATCTCTGTTTTCTCTGCCGTATTTTTCTGTCATTGTGATTGGTTCTGCCTCCGAAGCTATCCTGTAGTCCCAGAAACAAAGAAGTAAATCACTGCCGAAATGGAGAGTAATTTTTTCCGACTTAGGCCATACAAACTATATATGTGTTGTCCTACCGAGGTTACAGGGGAGAGTTTCTTCTCAAGACAATATTTCCACGCAGTCAAAAGTGTTAGTTAGAATTATATCTCTGTCTCCACTTTTAGCGAACTGGTTGACAGACCTTGAAAATTATCTTCTAAAAGCACAAACTAATCACTAGTGGCTTAATGCAACAGGTTGATTTGCTTCCTTGTCAAATTATCATTCCTTAACATATATTTATATCGAAAGAATAGTTTTTATATGAACATTTAAGTTGTATATTTTTTTCATAAGACTGAATAGCTACCTTTGTGTTTGATGGTCACGTTATCACGGGATCAACCCCCCCCCCCCCCCCCATTGGTCATTTTAATACTTTTTTTTTTCACTGTCCTTAGATTTAGTATTAGATTTAGGTGTTCAACATTTTGTGGTTTGAATTCATTCCTAAACTGGGCATGCAAGCCAGGCCTGCCTGCATCCTTGATGCTTGAGACCATAGAGTCTATGTTGAGAAAGCCATAAATCATTGGTTGTTTTAAGCTTATAATTCAAGAAACACATATCCACCAAAAATAAAATTAGACCGAGGACATTCCCTGGATTTCACCGGTCAGAATGGTGTATCATTTGTCAACAATTTTTTTTCATTATTATTGTTCCGGGGATTTGAACCTGGGATTTTTCGGTTAAGGCCAAATAACAGCAGCTTGGGCTGCAGGGGTACTGGGATCGAACCCACCATTGGTCATTTAAAAAAAATAAAAATTGTAGGCCTAGGACGCTTCCCAGGCTTCACCGATCAAAATGACGTAATACTTTTAACTCTAGGTAAACGATGTGGCCGTGAACAGCGGCTAAACAGACAGACACACAGACAGGCAGATAGATGGAGAGTGTTTTATTTATATAGATTTGTATATAATTTCCGTCAAGACTCACCTGTCCCCCTTACTCTACTCTAGGTCCTATCACTTGACCTCACCTCTTATTCTATCACTATTTCTAATCACGTGACCTCACCTCTTATTCTATCACTATTTCTAATCACGTGACCTCACCAATCATTTTGTGTCCAGGTCCGATTACCTGACCTCACCTGTCGTTCAGTTTGTTGGTCTAATTACCTGACCTCACCTATTTGTTTTATCCCAATCACCTGATATCACCTGTATCGGCAAATCATGTTTAATTATATCGGCCAATCTTACCTGTATTTCAATTTCGAGGTCCATGGCGACGTTGATCATGAGGTCTACTGAGAGGCCACTACAACACACCACCTCGTAGCCCCTGGAGGCGTTCACTACCTTCCTCTCCATGTCGGCGAAGCTTGCAGCCACCTCCGTCGAGAACACCTGTGTGTGTGGGAAGAGGAAGGGAGGGGAGGGGTCACTTGTTGAGTTTATCTATTAAGAAGTTGTAGTTGTATCTCTCTCTCTCTCTCATATACACACATATACACTCACGCACGAACGTACACACACACACACAGACACACACACACACACACAAACACAGACACACACACAAACAGACACACACACACACACACAAACACAGACACACACACAAACAGACACACACACACACACACACACACACACAGAATCACCTAGAAATAATAAAAAGAACAATGACATAAGGCCATTTACTCGAGTGGTGCCATGCTCATGACATCGTGCTCACGACTCATCCTCTGAGATTAGGCCAGACAGTGTGTGATAATACCTGCTGTGATGGCTGTGTAATCTATCTCTCCCTCCACCTGTCATCACCACCTGGGCCAAGATACATGTATACCAACAGTCATATAGTAACTAACTACTCACCCTGAGGCAGACGATGCCCAGAAGGCAAGTGGCGTTCTCGATGAGCGGTGTGGTCATGACGAAGGGTGGAGCCTCCGCCAGCGCCACCCGCAGTCTTTTGTTCTGCTCAGAGACGCCCTTGTACCCCCGCCCCGGCCAGAAGATGGCGTTGATCTGTACCTCAGACCCGTTTATGAAGCCCACACGCGTCCACTGGGCTCCCACACCCGTTTTCTTGGCTGGTACCAGGTTCTCCACGTAGAAAAAGGGAGTTACACCCGGTAAGGATCTCTGAGATAATCTGCTTGATTCTAGCTTCTCTTTGAGTTGTCTGGAAAGGAAAGAACAACATTGTCTTGAAACAGGACGATAACTGACCATAAAAAAATTAGTGTCAGTATGAAAAATAATCTTATTATGATTATATTTCATAGGGTGAATAAGAACTTGTGTGTGTTTGTCTGTAATAATTATATGTTCTGTATAATTATGCCTTTTACATTAAGGTGATTCCAGTGGTTTGGGTAGTTAACTCCATTAAACATAATTCAAGTAAGGGACCCACCCCTTCCCCTGTCCATCCCAGTTGCTGATGAATAATTCCGTGTTTACATACCGGCCCCGTGCAGTAATCCATTTACACCCAATAACCATTCTGATTCTATTATTACTGACGCCAATTGAATTTAACATGATGAGGGAATGACCCACGGTTCTAAATAGATATATATGATTTATATAAGTAGTATTTATCATCAGCATTATTATATACTTTTTTTGACTTGGGTTGTATATCCCTGGTGGTCTTGTTGTTGTATTTCAGGCACTTAATTAATATCCAAACTACACTTAATCTTTATCACCAAGATTATTTCTGGATTGTGGTAGAACAGGTGGTCTGAATTAATTTAACTAGTCAATAACATTTTTCTTTTTTTACAGATTAATTCATTACTTGAGAGTCGACTTGTTTTGTTTGTCACCTCATGTGAAATAATAAAGAAACTGGTAATACTGGATAATTACTCTAATTAATCTTTAGATCATTCAAGAAAGTAGGGAACATTGCAACATTAGTCCAATTAAAAATACACCATCATTAACCAGTCCAGTACATCAGTTTTCATTTTGTTGTACTTTCACCCTGAATCCCCATGTGACAGGGATCAACCATAACCAACCTACACGACCAACTAGAACACATAAAAAAAAAAGGATCGTCTCTTTAACGCTCATACCCATCCCACCAGCCCTCCAGTCAGTCAGTCAGTCAGTCATATCAGGGTCATGGGCAGCACTCGGCGCCCCAGATCAATACTTGTCGCTACGTCAGGTGAAATGCAGTACTATATACGGAGGACTTACAACACTCAGCCAGCCTCGTCAGTCATTATTGTCTCTTTGTTGTATACTCTGTCACCCCCTGCCACCCCCGTCCCTCATTGTCTCTTGTTGTATACTCTGCCAGCCCCGTCCCTCATTGTCTCTTGCTACATATTCTGCCAGCCTCGTCCCTCATTGACTATTGTTTGACACGTGAAAAAGCACAATAATTATAAACTCAATGATGAGCCTCTGGCTAGCACAGTGGTAAAGTCTGTGGCTGCAATTCCGTGGCCCAGCGTTCGATCCTTGCTCGGGACACTGTTAAAAATACCACTGATGCCAGAGGTTACCACCCCTGTGAGCAGGGGGTGGGGGGTTTGAGTCAGCTGTCTGAGGTCTTCCTGCTTAGTCAGCCATAGCCGAAGCTGACTCGGGTCTCAGGTGTATCTCAGAGGTCGCTGGGCCACGTATTACAGGGATCATCCTTGTGATGTGTGCTATAATTGTGTTTCATACACACAGTGTGTGCTACACTCTGTCCCAGTGACTGCCACCTTTAATATCACATAAGGAACTCGACCATCTCACTGCTAGTATTTTTTTTTTTTTTTTGGGTAGGGGTGACAAATTGTGGCCTAACTTTATTCAACCCTCTGTGGTGTAGAAGGAGAATGATTAATTGACACATATCTGCGTCACCCATGCGTGAGTGTCATTAACCATACCACCAGGAGTACGAATCAAGGGAAGCTGCTCCTAATAACATACACATAAGCTACAATCACACCTCCTCAAGGGGGTCCGGGAGTAGGGGGACAGGTTTGGGGGGGTCGGGGGGGGTGGTGCAGGTATAGGGGGACAGATTTGGGGTGGGTAGAAAGTTTGTCCCTATTCCCGCAACCCCCTAATCCCCCTTCAAGTCTGTCCCCTATTCCCGCACCCCTTTAACCTCCTTCGCAAGCCTGTCCCCTTACTCCCAAATCCCCCTAACCCACCCCATCAAGTCTGTTCCCTTACTCCCGCACCCCCCAAAACACCCCCCCCCAAAAAAAAAACAAAAAAAAAACTGCACCCTCTACCCCCCCCCCCCCCAAGCCTGTCCCCCTATTCCCGCACCCCCTTAATGACTGACTATATAAAAACACTGAGCCATTTACCCATCCACTCATTCATTTATTCATTCATCCATTCATCCATTTACTAGTTTGTCTATCCATCCTTCCATAAACCCATCTATTTATTCAATTATCCCTCCATCCATCCCTCTATCTCTCCATCCATTTACTAATTTATCCACTCATCCAACTACCCATCCCTCCATCCATCCCTCTATCCATCCATCCATTTACTAATTTATCCACTCATCCAACTACCCATCCATCCATCCATCCCTTCCTTCCTTCCTTCCCTCACCACTATCACCACCACTATCATCACCACAAGTCCCTTCCTTCCCTCATTCCCACATCTGTCTCCCTCAATATCATAACTCTCATCTTGCATCATCCATCACCAGACGTGTACAAGTGGGCCTCTCTAGTCCCTCCTCTCACTCTCACTCTCCTTCCTCTCCCTCAATCTTCGCCTCTCCTCCCTCTCCCACTCTTCCTAAACCCCTATGCACCTCTCCCTCGTCTCTCTAGTCCTCCCTCTCCCTCAATCTTCGCCTCTCCCACTCGTCATCAACCCCTATGCACCTCTCCCTCGTCTCTCTAGTCCCTCCTCTCCCTCTCCTCCCTCAATATTCGCCTCTCCCACTCCTCCTTAACCCCCATGCACCTCTCCCTTATCTTTCACCCCTCTCAATCTCCTCCTCTCCCTCTCCTCCCTCAATCTTCGCCTCTCCCACTCTTCCTCAACCCCCGTGCACCTCTCTATCTCATCTCTCTAGTCCCTCCTCTCACTCTCCCTCCTCTCCCTCAATCTTCGCTTCTCTCACCCTTCCTCAACCCCCATGCACCTCTCTCTCATCCTTCACCCCTTCTCTCTATTCTTTCTCTCTCCCTCATCTCTCTACTCTTCCCCTCTCCCTCCTCCTACACCTCTCTCCCTTTATCTTCACCTTTCCCCCTCTCACCCCTACCCACCACTCTCCCTTAACCTTCACCTCTACTATTAAGAGAAAAGGATTGCAAAGTGGAAGGCTCCTTTCCTCCTCTCCTCCCACCAATCCTTCCAGCTTAAAAGGCTTTGTTTGTTGTTGTTGTTGTTTTCACTCGTGTTTGTATGTATGGTTGGTTTGGTTCGACACACGGTATCACTTAGGTCACTTTTTTGGTGATATATTTTTCCATTTCGTTTTTCGTGTCCATTTTTTTATTCTTTTTTTGTTGTTGTGTGTTTTATTATTTTTTCTCATTTTTTTATCTATGTTTTAAGTTGATGATCAGGACTGCACAACACAGAGTGAAAAAAGCGGACGAATGAATTACAAAAAAACAAAATAAATATATAGATACATTTTTATTTATGTATATATTTATTCGAAAGTTTTTGACAATATTCCTCGAGGCTTACTTGTATTTTTTTTATTATCTTTTTTTATTTTTACTAACTCCCCGACTCAGTTTATTATTAAG
The DNA here is from genome assembly GCA_034508575.1 of Petrolisthes manimaculis. Taxonomy (NCBI): domain Eukaryota; kingdom Metazoa; phylum Arthropoda; class Malacostraca; order Decapoda; family Porcellanidae; genus Petrolisthes; species Petrolisthes manimaculis. The sequence goes on from JAWZYT010005293.1 coordinate 20,359, forward strand.
TCGTTGGTTATTTACTGTAAAAGCCATGGAACTATAATTATTTTGTTTGGCTGTATCGTGAATAAAGACAATTTATTTTGTAGATCAATTTATTAAAGAAAATAAGTGGTCTCTATATCGTCATTATAATGTTTTTGTCTATCTTAAACGTAAGTATTTTTTTTATCATAATTATCATCAGTCAATTTTGGTGCTTGATATGCGAGGTTCCCGTCCGTCAGTATTATAAATTTAGTGTATGTACAGCCACAATCAAATAACAACATACACCTTCCTTCCATCTTGCAAATAAATCTGTATCATATCAAAATATAATCATACAATATTTTACGTCAACTCAACCCCCTCAATTATTATTATGAGGTGCTGCAAAATCATACACGTGTTGTTCTTTATTACCAAGATATTTACTACGATGGAAGGAAAATGTCGGTGGATATTTGATTGTGGCTGTACCAAAATGAAAGTATATTAGGAGTGAGAAAAAGAAGACAATAAAAATAAAAATAAATTGGGAGAGAAGAGCAGGGAAAGAAAGAGTGATGCCGGTAATGAAGGAGAAAAGGAGGTGAGGGAAAGAATCGGAAGGGGAGAAGATGGGAAAGACGGTAAGAAAGAGGAAGAGGAGGAGGAGGAGGAGGAGGAGGAGGAGGAAGAAGAGGAGGAGGAGGAGGAGGAGAAGGAGAAGTAGGAAGAGATGGACGAGGAGGAGGAGGAGGAAGAGAAGAAGGAGGAGGAAGAGGAGGACGTGGATTGAGAAAAGAGGTAAGAGTTGGAGGAGTAGGAGAGCAATAGGAAGAGGAGGAAGACAGGGAAGAGAAAGACGTGAAAGAGAAATTAAAGGAGGAGAGAAAGGAGGATGAAGTCGAAGAGGAAGAAAATGAATGGGAAGGAAATAAAGGTGAGATAGTAAAGATTGGAAGTAAAGGAGAGGAAGTAGAGAAAACCAAAGACTAAGAAAAGGAGAAAGAGAGAGAGGAGGGAGACAGGTGGCTTCGTCAGCAGTGGTGGTGGCGGTCAGATAAAAACAGAGAAACTAAAAAGAAAAACGAAGATAACGAAAGGAAAAAGAGGAAAGAAAGGAAGGAAATGGACGACGAGAAGCACAAAGCAAAATTGGAAAGAGAAAAAGAGGAGAGGAAGGAAAATCAAAAGAGGAGGAGGAGGAGGAGGAGGAGGTGTTTGATAAGAGAAGAAGAAAATGATGGAGAGAGAAATAAATGAAGGAGGAAGAAGAATAGGAGAAGGAAAAGGGGCATGGAGGGTAATAAAAACAAAACAAAAAATTGAGAAAACAGAGAGAAACGGAGGAAAAAGAAGAAGGAAAAGAGAAAAGAGGGACCGAAATGAGAACCAAGAAAACATAATAATTATGAACATTCGCTCGTAGAGCGAGGACTTGGCGAAAGTATGGCAACATTCAGACCCCTTGAATTTCGACCTAATGCTCAAATCGCGAGTTTTACGAATACGGCCATCGCTCAAGTACCACCAAAATCAGAAATGATAATGCCGTCACGATGGCCGAATGAGCACTTAGCTTCCCTTTCCTCACTCACCATTGCCGGCGTTGATTCGAACCCTGTACAGGTTTTAGCAATTTTCCGTTTTTTTTTTTTTTTTTTTTTAGTTTTGACCTTGATTTTTTACTTTTGACTTTGAAAAACAATAGATGACCTAGAAATGTTGATGCCTACCTGTGGTGAAAATTTCAACAAAATCAGACAAGAATTGCGACCTGTAGACCGCGAACTCTACAGACATTGCCACAAACACACAAACACACAAGACCACTGAGCAACATACTTGGTGAAATTTCGCCAAGTAATAATAATAATAATAATAATAATAATAATAACAATAATAACAATAATAACAATAATAATAATAATAATAATAATAATAAAGGAAAAGGGGGAAAGAGGAGGTGGAGGAGGAGGTGTGAGAGAGAAGAAGAAAAGGAGGTAAGAGATGGAGGTGGAGGAGGAGGTGTGAGAGAGAAAAAGAAAAGGAGGTAAGAGATGGAGGTGGAGGAGGAGGTGTGAGAGAGAAAAAGAAAAGGAGGTAAGAGATGGTGGAGGAGGAGGAGGAGGTGTGAGAGAGAAGAAGAAAAGGAGGTAAGAGATGGTGGAGATGGAGGAGGAGGTGTGAGAGAGAAGAAGAAAAGGAGGTAAGAGATGGTGGAGGAGGAGGAGGTGTGATAGAGAAGAAGAAAAGGAGGTAAGAGATGGTGGAGGAGGAGGAGGAGGTGTGAGAGAGAAGAAGCCATCTATTATCACGTTGTTATTGACAGACCTACTTTTCCCCACTTGTTTTTCCCTCTAAATGTATGCCAGGATCCCCGTACTACTTTACCCATCACCCTCACCCGACCCCTCCTTCATATCTCCTTACCCATACTATTTACCCATACTATTTACCCATACTATTTACCTCATACTATTTACCCATACTATTTACCCATACTATTTACCCATCACCCTCGACCCCTCATTCATATTACATACCCATGCTACCTCATACTATTTTGTCTACCCATCACCCTCACTCGATCCCTCATTAAAAAAAAAAAGTAATTATTGAAGGTTTGGCGATTGATTCCATGAAATATTTCACATATATTGAAGTATTGTGTTTCCTACAGAAATGTGTTTGCTATACAAGAATATACCTGGTAATGTGGTGCAAAAAGGGTCATTCCTGCAGCCAGCCGTAATGTGACTGAATTCTTTTATGTTTGAACAACAAAACACAGTTCGTCATCTACGGTACATTCTGTTGTTTAATCGTTGGAACTACAGGTGTTAATTTTATCATTTCTATTGTGGCTGGCTGAGGGAACCAACTTTTATTCATTAATGTACAGTCGGCGGCAGAAGTCGTGTCGCCTCACCTGCTTCACCGAGACGCACAGTGTTCATGGACTCTAGAAATACACACGTTTTCTACACCTAATAATCTCGAGTCTATGAACATTGCGTGCCTCGGTGAAGCAAGTGAGGCGACAGGACTTTTGCCGCCGACTGTACCCTCGTTAGGCCTCGAATCTGCTTCCTCAGAATGATGTTACCATTTGGCTGAGATGTCATTTTGAAGTAACAGGTTCGATTCGTAACAAAGTTAATAGATGTTTACAAGGCTTGGGGACTTACCTGTGTAATTCAAATTGACTGGTGGACAGATTTCTGTAAGGCACTTGACACTGTATAGGCGCTGACGTCGCCAGCATGGCCGCCGACGAGGTCATGTTGGTTTCTTTGAAAAACTCCGATATCACAGCTATTGACGATTTAACAAAGTTTACAAGTAACTGTTTTGGGGGGGTTCTCAAAAAATCCGGGCGTAGACTGAGGAGACCGGGCCGCAGAGACTCGGAGAGGTTACCGGGGAGGGGAATGTCGAGCAGGATCCATATATACTCTCCGTTGAACATGCCGAGGTCTTCCCCGTGACTGAACACCACTTTGGCAAAGTTGACCGTCCCAGACACAAAGATGAGCCGCCTCACCGTGTGAAGGATACCACTCAGTCGGTTCTGGAAGTGGTGGCGTGGCAGGTTGGCCGAGAGAGACAGGCCCATTGTTTGATACTGGGGGTCCCGTGACACGATATGGGCCAGCTGTAGTGCCTGGGGGGAGTCGTCATGGATGAGGATGGGTTGGCACCACTCGAGGGCAGAGATGAATGACGTGGCAGCTTCCCACAGATCCGAGAGGCGGGGATTGGCCACAACCAGGTCAGGCAGCAGAGTCTGAGGAAAAGAAAAGTTCCATATTAATGATCATTAGGGGCTGTGACATCTGTCCTTGATTATTCCCTTTCAAACTTTCTCTCTTACATGGTCTACCTGCCTATCTATACCTATTAATCCAACTCACAGAAGCGCATGTAAATATGTTGTTGTTGTTGCTGTTGTTGTTGCTGTTGTTGTTGTTGTTCCTCAAACTGTCTGACCGAAATATGATGTTAACTAACTGTCTTACGAATATAGAAGGACTCGTGTTGATCACTTCAGACAGGTGTATTTACAGACGAGTCTTGTGTACATTTTCCAACACAAATATAGCTCTGTTTATTTATACTGACACATGAGAGAGAGAGAGAGAGAGAGAGAGAGAGAGAGAGAGAGAGAGAGAGAGAGAGTGAGAGAGAGAGAGAGAGAGAGAGAGAGAGAGATATCAAAGGAAAAGTTCATGGCTTAGTGTTGGAGGGTGACACAAAAACACCCTTTACCTTCTCTTGTCTCTTCCTTGAGCGACGGATTATTTTCATTTATATTATCAGTACATACTCAGTCACCCCCGAAGAGCTTATACGTGAATGGAAAGATTCATGTAGGTACTGTTCACTGGTTGTCGTCCATTACAGTACAGCAGATACGAGAAATTATTCGTGTTCAGTGGAGATTATCGTGTTGGTAAATCGAAAGGTCTGTGATTCCTCCAAACTTTGCCACTAAACAGATGTCCTATTAGTACCATTGTGGGAGTTATTGTTTTTATATATATTTTTATTTTATACTATTTTTTTTTATTATTGTTTGGAGGAATCGGCAGACCTCCAATATACCAACAAGAGAATCTCCCCCTTAAGGACCCTATGATCGTGTAGGGGAATTGAATGCTTCTGATTCCATCTGACTATGCCACGAAACAAGCTCCTTCCATTTTTATCTATATAAGTGGTGTTTCGTGGCAATATTTGAAGACCCCATATACCTCCAATTTTCTGACTGCATCTCGACGTCCCTTAAGGGGGAGTGGGAATTAAGGGACAGGTTTGGGGTTGGGGGGTGCGGGATTAGGGGGACAGGCTTGGGGTGGGGGGGGGGGAGGGGTAGAACGCTTGTCCCCTATTCCCGCACCCTCCCTAAACCCCCCAAGCCTGTCTCCATACTCCCGCACCCCCAAAAAAAACCAAGCCTGTCCCCTTATCCCCACACCCCCTTAAGTCAGCCAGTAATAAAATGTGAGTAGGGTAAGATGCACTAGAAGGTGACTGAACATTAGCATCCTATGATAATATTTTTTTGATTATCCTGAATTTCGTTTTTCCCCATCATTCTCAGGCCCGTTATTCAAGATTCGTACGTATTGTAATGAAGGTGTTACTAAATGTTTAACGAGTGTGACTAACTGTTGCTATTTACTGTTACACACTTTATTCTGTATTGAGGTAATCGGTGAAAGATTAGTTATTTTGAACAGCAGTGTACGAGGAAACCAATTTTATTTTTTATTTATTTATATATATAAAAAAATTATTATTAATCATTTTCATCTTTTAAGAATTTCTGCACAATAAACTTTCACCTTTTGATTAAACTTAAACCTAATATGTTTTTACTTATTATTATTAGTATTTTTTTTTTTAATACAATTTCTACACATTAAACTTTCACCTTTTGATTAAACTTAAACCTAATATTTTTTTTACTTATTATTATTATTGTTTGTTTTTTTTAATACAATTTCTACACATTAAACTTTCACCTTTTGATTAAACCTACACTGGCGGCACTGATCGCCGGCTCTGGTTATACGAATCATTTATAAAAGCCAGAGTTGTATAATAAATGGGTAAAAAGTTTGGGTGTGGCTGATGAAATTTGTTAGTCGTTATACAAACAGTGGTATATATGGATTTTATATTGATAGTGACACGACACATACATACATACAACACACATTATCAAAACATACACACATTATCAACACATACACACATACAACACACAATGGTAGTAGGATTTTTATTGACACACGACACACATTATCAACACACAATATCAATACACATATATAACACACACATTAACACACACATACAACACACATTAACACACACATACAACACACATTAACAACACACATACAACACACATTAACAACACACAAACGACACACACATACAACACACATTAACACACACATACAACACACATTAACAACACACATACAACACACATTAACACACACATACAACACACATTAACACACACATACAACACACATTAACACACACATTAACACAAACAAACAACACACACATACAACATACATTAACACAAACAAACAACACACACATACAACACACATTAACACACATTAACACACACATACAACACACATTAACACACACATACAACACACATTAACACACACATACAACACACATTAACAACACACATTAACAACACACATTAACACACACATACAACACACATTAACATACACATACAACACACAATAACACACACACATACAACACACATTAACACACACATACAACACACATTAACACACACATACAACACACATACAACACACATTAACACACACTCGACACACATTATCAACACACAATATCAATACACATTAACAACACACATACAACGCACAATATCAATACACATATATAACACACACATTAACAACACACATACAACACACATTAACACACACATACAACACACAATAACACACACACATACAACACACATTAACAACACACATACAACACACATTAACAACACACATACAACACACATTAACACACACATATAACACACATTAACACACACATACAACACACCTTAACAACACACATACAACACACAATACCACACACATACAACACACAATACCACACACATACAACACACATTAACACACACATACAACACACATTAACACACACATACAACACACATTAACACACACATACAACACACATTAACAACACACACATACAACACACATTAACACACACATACAACACACATTAACACACACATACAACACACATTAACACACACATACAACACACAATAACACACACATACAACACACATTAACACACACATACAACACACATTAACAACACACACATACAACACACATTAACACACACATACAACACACATTAACAACACACATTAACACACACATACAACACACAATAACAACATACATACAACACACATTAACAACACACATACAACACACAATGGTACCACGACTTTTATTGGGACATTGGTAATACGGGCCACTAAATTTATCGTATGTAATCCCCTTTATCGTTTTAATGATTATGACTTATTTTATGGACCTTTTTATTGCTCAGTTGCTGACATTTTTATTGTAATAATAATAATAATAATAATAATGATAATGATAATGATAATGATAATGATAATGATAATGATAATAATAATATGATAACAACAACAACGCCATCGACAACAATTACTAAAACTTCGTCACTTCCTTCTCAAAGTTCACAATAAGAAAAGTCCAGGGCAGTGTTTCCTCCCTTCCCCCTACCCTATACCCTTCCCTTCCCCTCTGTTGAATAAGAGTAGTGTGTGTGTGTGTGTGTGTGTGTGTGTGTGGATGAACTGAAATGGGTCGGGTGGAAGGAAGGAATGAATGGAGAGAAGAGAGAGCGTCGACGTCAACAGCTACAGACGATGGAGTGTGGAGGGAGACAAGTTACGTAAAGGCCCGGGCGACCGACGCGAGAATGTGAATAGGAAGGGAAGACCTGGATGGAAGATGTTATGTGGACCGAGACTAGACTAGAGGCAGGGGTGAAGGTGCATGGAGAGAGACGGACAGGGGAAGAAAAGGGATTGTGGACAGGTGCCTGGGTGAATTAAAGTTTGGTGAAGTAGAGTTGGGGATAAACAAACGGATGATACATGTGGATAAATACAAATCGATTAGTGCAAATAAAGGTGGATATTAAGGATAAGTGAATGAATGGGGACTGGTGAAGATACGCAAAAAAAGGAGCTATAGGATCAAGAATGGATGGGTATATGGACAACAAAAGGCGAGGAAGAACGAATGGGTGAAGATGTGAGAGGAAGGTTTGGGAACGAAAGGAGACACTGAACGGAAAGAGCTGGACTGAAACGGGTAGATATATAGAAGGAGTTAGAGGAGATCACGATGTTGTTATGAAGGATGGAACAATAAAAATGGTGGACACGGTAAAGCCTGAACGGAAGGATGGGGACGGGGACGGAAGGATGGGGACGGGGATGAAAGGATGGGTGGGTGGACGGAAGGATGGAGACAGGGATGAAAGGATGGTTGAGAAGGAAGGTTGCGGGGGGGCAGGGATGGAAGAATGGGGACAGGGATGAAAGGATGGGTGGGGACGGAGATGGAAGGATGTGTGGGATAGAAGGATGGGGAGGAGGAAGAAAGGTTTACGGAAGGATGGTAACAGGGAAGAAAGAATGTATGGGACGAAAGGATGAGTGGGACGGAAGGACAGGACGGAAGGATGGAGATGGTAAAACCTTAACGGAAAGGATGGGAAGGAAGGATCTAAACTGGTAGAGTGGAATTCAGAAAGGAAGGAAGGAAGGAAGGACGGATGGACGGCTGACTCTTCCAATTCCGTGTGTGTCGTAGCGAGGTCGCGTTGTGTAGACGTTTTTTATTTCTCTGAGAGGGAAAAGTTAGTGTGTGTGTGTGTGTATGTCTGTGTGTGTGTGTGTGTGTGTGTGTAGAAATGTATATATGAAAGGGGGATATGTGTGTGTGCATGTGTGTTTATTGGTGTACGTACAGACGCCCGTGTATACATGTGCGAGCAAGGGAGACACAATTAGTTTGCCAAGGTCAGTTTTATTCCAGTAAAATATATTCTTCTCGCTGCCTGGCTGGTTTTTCCTCGGGCAAGCAAGATGCAGCAACACGAAGGCCATTACTGTAACTCCTGTCTCTTTTATCTCCTGAATGGTCCTTGTTTTTTAAGACGCTGCAGTATAACTCATGTGTTTCATTGCTGCCTTTATTGTTTTCAGTTTATAAAAGAATTTACATATATAGAGAGACGGACAGAGCGTGTGTCGCAACTTTTCTCGCGTATACACACACAACCTCATCACTCCCTCCTTCTCTACCTACCTCCTTCCCTCACTCGGTCACAACATCCACACACACACACACACTGGTTGTCTGTCCTTGGTGATGTCTGGCCTCCCTTCTCGTATATTTTGTTATATTATATTTTCACTGTGTCATCATCATTATTTGTCTCCTCTGTCTGTCTGTGCTTTTGTCGTCTGCCTGTGTACATGATTTGTGTTTGCCTTTGCCTCTCTCTCTCTCTCTTTCTATCTATCTATCTATCTATCTGTGTGTGTGTGTCTTTGTCTCTGTCTCTGTCTCTGTCTTTGTCTCTCTCAGCTGACCCTCAAAATTTATGACATGCTTTATTGTTCCTTTCTCTTTCTATTTATCTGTCTCAAAGTTTGTTGTGTCTATAGGTTTGTCTCTTGCTTTTTTCCTTCATCTGATTGACAAGAAAAAAAGATACAGTATATATTTGTGAATCAACTCTGAAGGCAACAGTCGTATTTTAGCTTATCGAGAAAGGAGGGAATATATTTTGTCTCAGGAACTACAGTATTTGGCATCTATTTTATTTTCCATTTGGCATTGAATGTACACTTTCGTCACATTAGTCACTCACTGTTGTTTGTTGTATGCCTTCTATCACTTATTCTTTTCTCTGCTTCTTCTCTCTTTATTTCCCATTCCCAGAAGTAATATATATTCTCTCTCCTTCATCAACAAGGCTTTCTCTCATTTTTTTTCCCATTTCTGCAAAAAAAAAAAAAAAAATCTCTCCCTTTTTTTATACAGGTTCTCCGACTCTCTTCTCTTCAACTACTCTCTCTCTCTCTCTCTCTCTCTCTCTCTCTCTCTCTCTCTCTCTCTCTCTTTATACAGGTTCCCCGACTTTCTCTTCTTCAACCTCTGTCTCCTATCTTTCCTTCCTGTCAGCCTTGCGTGGTCCTCTCCCCGTCACTCGTATTTCGCTCTCACACCCCACTTGTCTCCCTTGTCTCTCTCACCACCAACCACGCCATGAACTGAGTCTGATTCACTTTCTCTCTCTCTCTCTCTCTCTCCCCGTAGGGGGGTATTGCCTATATTAATTAATGTGGGCAATACTTACAGGGTTTTGGCGCCCCTTCGGCCCCAGCCATTAGCTTTCAGTTCTTCAACTGTCCCTCTTTTCTTTTCATTTCCTTACTGCTTGCTGTCACACCTCTCTATCACCTTTTTCTGGCGCTATAGGACCTCGATGTTGCGGCGCCTAATATCCATCAATCAAATCAATCTCTCTCTCTCTCTCTCTTTTTTTAATTATTCTTTACACACTGGAACAATACCTGATGAATGGAAGCTCGCTAATTTAAGCCGCGGTTACACTAGTCATTGCTACCCTTGGACTGGGCAATTTTGCCTGGGCTGGGCACGCAGCCCAGCCAAAATTGCCCAGGCCAGGGGTAATTTGAGTAGACGCACCGGATCGTTTTCCTCCCAAGGTTATGGCTGGGCGCAGCAAAGGGTATTGAGATACTGTAGTATTCACGCATACAACTAAAACAAAATGTACCTATATAATAAAATATGTAAATGTTAAATAATTATATAACTAAAATATTTGTTTTCCTGTATAATTGATTACACTAATGCCACACAAATTAATAAAGCACAGCACCTTCACAATCGCTTGACTTGGAAACCATATCCATCCTTGTTGTGTTGTGCTTAGTTTACATCAGGCGCTTGGCGCCATGGCGGAACATGGACCGATCGTTCTTTTCTGTGTAATAACCACTTGCCTTGTAAACCAGGCATATGGCTGGCACCCAGCCTAGAACAAAATCGCCCAGCCCAGGGGTCGCTTAATAACGAAATTAAAATCACACAGAATCCAAGGCGATACAGTAAGATGGATAGAGAACTGGCTAAGAAACCGAAAAACAACACGTCAAAATAAATGGTAAGTCATCTAATTGGACTGGAGTTATGAGCGGGGTGCCACAGGGGTCAGTGTTAGGGCCAATCCTATTCCTAGTTTACATAAATGACATGGACGAAGGCCTCTCATGCATAATATCAAAGTTTGCCGATGACACTAAAATTGCAAATACAGCACTTACTAATGCACAAACTAAAGAAATACAAGATAATCTCGATAAATTGTCAAATTGGGCGAAAACTTGACGTCCTTCAATACAGATAAATGTAAAGTGCTTGTGACAAAATAAAGAGAAATCTTGACTTACTTTATACACTGAAAGATTTGTGGCCCACTTTGGAGATCCATGCAATTATAAACTTTCTAGTGCAACATTGAATTATTATAATGTATATAATAATTAAGTAAGTAATTATTCAACAATTGACTTACCTTACCCGGTTTTTATTAATTAACCTTAATTGTGTTGGCTCAAAGAAGGTTTCAGAGGTTAAATTATTCCCCTTAATTGCAAGTTCCTTTTTTGTCAACATATTTATTTTTAATGTGAGGTCTTCCGATATGTATGCATTTATAAATTATAGTATGAAGGGATATGGTGTATGAAACAACCATTCACAATCGCTTAACTATATTTATTGAAATTTCCAGTACACCAACATGAAATCAATAATATAGTCACACACGTTCACACTCATCCACACGCAAAACTAACTAACTAAATACTTACTAAAGTTACCCTCTTAATATGACTCCCGTTTTCTATCGGTCGGAGTCGTGTTATTGTCCTCGTTGTTTTCTTCCCGAGTACAATATTTTCTCGCTTTATTTTCCATCGAGTGTTCAGTCGATTTTCTGTTCTCCATTTTCTATGTCTCAATATTTTTCTATGTTCTTCAATATTTTCTGTTCTTCAATTTTCTATGTCTCACCTCAGTTAATTTTCAATGTTCACATCATAAATTATCACTCGTCATATCCACGTGAATGAGTGGACGAGAGCGAATATTACGTGTGTAACCAAGGTGTTACATTCCCCAAACACTCGTAATTTTATGGTGCTATTTCCTGACCCCTACTCAATTACTTTAATCAATAATAAATAATAAATATAAATCTAATAATACGAGTTCAAGTATCTATGTGATTAAGTTTCCTATTTTCACATAGACACCTGTTCTTCACATCTGTAATTTTCAAAGTCACACACATGGCACTCGTTTTCTATAATATTACACCAAGTAGGATGCAGAACGCTACATTGGCATAAAACCTTACCTCGTATCATTTGCTTTTCTGTTGCAAGTAACGACAACAAGAGTGACTCCGTGAAGCACTAGAGAAAAGACTGGTGAATGGCACCGAGAATATTCTGGCATTCACTGTCAGCCCTGCGTGTTACGTAAAGAGACGAAGAGGTCGAGAGAGCCACGTATGTTACAAGATGGTGAAGCCGAACTCGGAGTTCAAATTCATTCACGTATGAGAGTTTTTCTATACTCATACATGAATTGTCCTCCCACTCGCAATTTTCAATGTTCAAACACACACCCAGCACTCGATCACGAATCATTAGTATGCCGTAACTGAATGAATTCGACCATTGTAGGCTGCTACTCCAACGAGAGGCTAGAGCGCCACGAGGCTACGTGTATGCTGAATACGAGTAGGAGATGAACTGAAGTTTAAATCATGAGAGTAACCAGCCAGGCTATAAGCTCCTCCCCCAAGCTACCAACGTCTGGATCGATATACAGGCGCCACACACAATAGTTTGAATCCTACTGTCTGTCTGACTAGAACCTCATATTATACACATTCACACACCCAGCCATACATGCAATATTAATAACGCCACGTAAATTAATCATGGTAATTATCCTCTTCACGAATCATATGGAGATTTTAAAAGAATAACTGTGTGTACGCAAAATCAATAATTACAGAGCCAACGAGTGGGGAAACGAAGGATTTAACGGCAGAAAGGGGGAGGCACGCAGGCTGAAACATGAACTCTGTCTCCCGTTCGCCACACACACTCCTGCCTTTCGTTTTCTCAACCACTAGGCTGAAGCATTATTCCTATACTTAATTGATTAATATGTCACGATCAAATTTGACTCGTGACAGTGCTCCACATCGAACATCGTAACATAACAGCAAACTACTCGTTAAATGGTAATCACATTGAAAGCGTGGATCGAGAGAAAGTCTTAGGGGTAAAAATATCAAGTAATCTAAAACCCAGTCAGCAGTGTACGGAAGTAATTAAAAAAGCAAACAAAACCATCAGCATTATTGGCAGAGCATTCGAGTATAAGTCTAAAGACACAATCCTCACTTTGTATAATTCCTTGGTCCGTCCCCTTATGGAGTATTGTGTTCAAGTCTGGTGCTCGTACTACCAGAAAGATACAGCAAAATTGGAATGAGTCCAATATAGAGTTACTAAAATGATACCAAGTCTAAGAAACAAAACGTATGAGGAGCGGCTAAGTTATTTAAAACTATTCCCATTAGCATAACGTAGATTGAGAGGCGACTTAACCCAGGTATTCAAAATAATCAAAGGCATAGACAATATGGACTGCAACAAATATTTCAATATCGATCAATCAAACTACACGAGAGGTAACGGCTGCAAAATCATAGGTAAACCTTTTGATTCGCATGAAACCAAGAATTTCTTTTTTAACCGAGTCGTCAACTTATGGAATGGGCTCCCCCGTAACGTAATAGATTGTAATACCGTAGATAGCTTCAAACGTCGCCTAGATAAACACCTTGCGTCTAATCCCCGACTTACGATGTTTACTAATGAATAATTGTTGCCCATTACAGGTGGCAAGTTAGCCAAATTTCACCTACTTTCTATCTTTCCTATAAAATATCCTTGTGGATTTTTTCTGCCAACTCCACAAGGTTCTGACTCCTGACTTTACTTCCTGTACGGCTCAGGCCGGAGGGAGTGGAGGGTGGGGAGAGATCCTTCTACTTTGCTATCCTTATCTACGACTATCACTGGGGAGGAATTCATGCTCTACCAGTAACCTTCTAATCAGATCACCCCGTGTGGACCGTAAGGTCTGTTGTGGTCTGTGATTTTATGTAACTCTATAATTATGTAACTTTCTCTCTCTCTCACACCTTTGAGCATCTCCTGCCTCCACCCACTCCTATAACTACAAAACTATAACCACTCTCATAGTTCCAAAACTCCACCCACTCCCATCACTCTAAAACTCCACCCACTCCTCTTCCTCCAAAACTCCATCCACTCCCATAGCTCTATCTTCACCCACTCCCTTCCCTCTGTCTTCATCCACTCCCATCCCTCCGTCTTCATCCACTCCCTTTCCTCCGTCTCCACCCACTCCACCCACTCCCCTCCCTCCAAAACTCTACCCACTCCCCTCACTCCGTCTCGAACCACTCCCCTCTGTCACGAGTCAAATTTGATCGTGACATATTAATCAATTAAGTATAGGAATAATGCTTTAATAGCCATAGCCTAGCGGTTGAGAAAATGAAGGCAGGAGTGTGTGTGGGAAACAGGAGACACCGTTCGTGTTTTAGCCTGTGGTTTTCTCCCCCTCTGTAGCCGTTAAATCATTCGTTTTCTCACTCGTGGCTTATTAATATTGATTTTATCGTGCACACAGATAATTTCCTTATTTTTCATATGATTCGTGAAGTGGATAATTACCATGATTAGTTTATGTGGCGGCATTTACATTGCATGCATAGCTAGTGAGTGTAAATGAGATAATATGAAGACTAAGTCTAGTCAGTTATTATATTCAGATAGTTGGGTGTGGCTCCGTGAGTATCGATCCAGACGTTGGGGGAGGAGCTAATTATTGGTTGGGTAGAGAGAATTTGAAAACGGCAGTCTTGACTTCAGCCAGACAGCTATACACACGTAATCGATCAGCTCCTGTCTACCCTTTGCAAAATCACAGCTAAGATTAATGACTCGGTCTCGTCACTAGTTATAATCTTCAACGTTCGTGATTGCAATGCACTGTCTTATTGATTGGATAGAAAACATAATCAATTGACAGTGGAAGGTAAGATAAACGAGTGATAAATTATTGTGTGGACATTGAAAATTCCTGTTGGTTTGAAGGACACTGAAAAGAAAATTACTGAGACTGAAACTAATCTCTGTAATTATCAAGGCTTATGGTTAGATTGATATCGATTATTAATTAAAGTAAATTGAGTAGGAAGGTCTTGAAATAGCACCAATAATTATACTCGTACATTGGAAAAGACTCGCGAGGACATTGAAAAGAAAACGGGAGTCACGCGCGAGGGTAACTCATTTATTTAGCTAGCTTTTGTGAGCGAAAGTGAGTACGTGAGTAATTTATTAATTCTGTTGGTGTAAGACTAAATTCAATAAATTATAGTAATTTAATGTAATTGGTTGTTTCATACACCATATCTTCCCTATTACTATATATTTGTTAATGCATTCATATCGTAAGAGCTCACGTAAAATAAATAATTGTTGATAAACTTGCAATAATATAAGGGATTTAACCTCTGAGAACCTTCCTTGAACCAACACAACGAAGGTGAATTAATAAACCGGGTAAGGTAAGTCAATTACTGAATCATTGCTTACTTAATTATTATATTCATTATAATAATTCCAATATTGCACTACGAAGTTTATTACACCCTCACACCGTCTCCAACCAGGGACTAACTAACTAACAAGACCAAGTTTGGGGCTCAATCAAAACACGCTATGGTTGTCCGCCTCGACCTGGTGTGTGGCGATGACAGCCGGACATATAGTAAGTACAAGAAAAGAGTCTGTTGTGTCTCACTTGCTTCAACGTTGGTCCACACTTTGTAACGAGTTGGTTTTCTGTCGTGTCTGGAGGAAACGTTTTCTGGAACTTTTTTTTTTTTTTTTCAGGGAACGTTTATCATTTTTTGGATGTTGTATAGTTATTTTTTTTATTTGGCGAAATCTCGGCGATCTTGTGTGTTTGTGGCTATGTCTGTAGCTTCGCGGTCTACAGGTCGCAATTCTTGTCCGATTTTGCTGAAATTTTCACCACAGGTAGGCATCAACATTTCCAGGTCACATATTGTTTTTCAAGGTCAAACGTAAAAAATCAAGGTCGAAATTATCAAAAAACTTAAATTTGATAAAACCGCAATAATTTCGGTTGTAGGTAGAGATCTGATTTTGATCAAACTTTTTCTGCAACATGCTATGTTCATTTCTGCTTCTGGTGGTACTTGAGCGATGGCCGTATTCCTAAAACTCGCGATTTGAGCATTAGGTCGTAAATCAAGGGGTCTGAATTTTGCCATACTTTCGCCAAGTCATCGCTCTACGAGCGAATGTTTATTTTTTATGTTGTTTATGCTTCTGTTTTGTTTTTTATTAAATCCCACCTGTTTTTAGTTACCTTCCTTTAAGGCTGTTCTTCCTCTCACTTCATCACACCCTCTCTTCATTATTACACTTCATCACATCCACTCTTCGTTACACTTCACCACCACCGCGTTTCATCACACACCTTTCCATCTGTTGTCCTTCTCTCACCTTCACTCTCACTCAATCATCACTTAATCAGTCTCTCGTCACATTTGCTCCTCATCATTCCATTCCCCTGTCCCAACCCTCCTACACTATCCATATTATCGTCTCTATATATAAAATGTAAGCAAGTCTACTCTTTTTATAACTCTCCATCACACCTTCTCTTAATTGAAACTTTCCATCAAACATCCCTGCACTCTATACCTCTCCTTCACACCTTCTCTTAACTGAAACTTTCCATCAAACATCCCTGCACTCCACCACTCACCTTCACACCTTCTCTTAACTGATACTTACTCTCCACCAAACATACCTTCTCTCCTCCACTCTCCATCACAACGCGCCTCTCACCAACATAATTACACCTACTTGCTCTCTTTCCTGCCTCAGCCACACCTGTTTGTCTATCACCTTCAGTTATACACCTACAACAACACTCATCAGTCTCATTTTACCATCCTAACCTAACCTAACCTAACCTAACCTAACCTAACCTAACCTTACCTTACCTTACCTTACCTTACCTAACCTAACCTAACCTAACCTAACCTAACCTAATCTAACCTAACCTAACCTGCTTTTCCTGTCTTGCCCCTGCACTTGTTTATTTTCCTTTTTTTTTTTAATATACTAACACACACACACACACAGTCACTTTACATCATTATCAAAGTTCCTATTAAAAAATTACTCTTTAATCACACAACATCTCTACATCACATCTGCTCTTCATCACTCACACTCTGTCGCTCTTCATCACTCTTCATCACACAGGCCTACTCATCATTTGTTTTACACCTTGACACCCATCAATCATTCTTCATCATTTTTTGTTTTCATCACTTTTTCTCTTCATATTAATTAATTATGGTGGCCCTCTTCATCACATCTGGTTCTTCTCCTCCTCATCATTTCTCTTCATCACCATCGATCACACCTTCCCCTTTCATCACCCATACATTACCTTCCATCATTACCCTTGATATCCTCATTATTTCCAAATCATCTCACCACCCACACCCACCCCACCCCACCCCATTCTCTCTGGCATACATAAATACATACACCCCTCCTCTTCTTCCCTCTTTAAAGCCTCCATCCCCCTCCTTCTCCCCGACCCCCTCACCCCCATCTTATCCCCTCACCACCCCCATCCCCTTCCTTCTTTCTTCCTTCTCCCCTAACCCCCTCCTCCCCCTCCTTCTCCCGGACCCCCTCATCCCCTCCCTTCCTGTAATTTCTGCCTGAGTTACCGCCTGAGATAAACCTTGTCGTGGTGGCCCATTTGTTTCACACTCCTCCACCTCCTCCTCCATCCTTCTCCTCCTCCTACTTATCCTCCTCCTCCTCCTCCTCCTCCTCCTCCTCCTCCTCCTCCTCCTCCTCCTCCTCCTCCTCCTCCTCATTTGTCCTCGTCATCTCGCTTTCCTATTCCTTTCTTATTCCTCTCCTCCTCTATTCCTATCACTCCTAACCCCACACACCTCCTTCGTTCGTATCCCACCTAACCCCACACACCACCTTCGTTCGTATCCCACCTAACCCCACACACCTCCTTCGTTCGTATCACTTCTAACCCCACCCACCTCCTTCGTTCGTATCACTCCTAACCTAACCCTACACACCTCATAAGTTCGTATCACTCCTAACCCCACACACCTCCTTCCTTCCTACGCCATCCATCACCAACCATCACGACCGTCTTCTCTCCCATGTCGTGGTGAACTCTGACGTTTATGGCGTCGGGGAAGGAGAACAAATATATCTTCACGAGTTTAATAATCGCAAGTGTAAAGCCGAAGTTGCAACACGGTCTCATTCCCGACACTTTATAGGTCAGAGGTCATCATCTATCAGGCTCTTGGTGGTGGTACAGTCATGGTCAACAATAATCCTGCAACACCTTCCAATGAGATGGCTTCGAAAAATGATCCGAAACTATAGTAGCTGTGGGTCTCTGCAATATTGGTTCATAAGATTCACTCAAATGGCTCGTCGTTTTGATTCACCAGGTTTGCAGGACTCTTGACCATGACTGTACATTTCACAGGTTAAGTTAAGTAGTCGTCTTTGTCAGAGACTTTCATAGTTTTATTTGTCAATTATTTTCTGCCTCCCGTGGCCACTTTGATTCCCTTACTTTATCAATCTCTGCTTCCACTGGTTTTACTCCACAGAACTTGAAAATTCCGCCCCCCACGTCTTCAACTTTAGTCCCGCAACCAACACTGCAATATCTCGCCTCCGGATATTGTACTTCACTGTCCAACAATGGAATTCCATGTCGTGGCAATTCTTTCCTCAGATGCACTGCAAAAAATTGGAATTCTCCTCCATTCTTTCTCTTTTTTTCCTTTCTCTCTCATTTTTATCCCATCTTAATGAAACTTTTCTCCCTTCAAAAAACTTATGTACGGACATTACGTAAGGGTTTGGTGGTGAATTGGAAAGACTCCGATTCCTCCAAACTATGCCAAGAAACAGATCCCCCCATTAATACCATTGAGGGCGTCTGTATCATGGCATTGATGGGAGGAATCAGTTATTCTTCCGTTCTACCAACAAGAGAAATTTCCCTTGGACATCATAGGTTTGTGACCATTATTCTCTTCTCTCTTGGCGCAAGTTGACGAGGTCTTTCTGGCTTTTGTTTATACTTGGGTCACGAGGACAACACAACCTGACCCAGCTTCCCTCTATGTGTCTGGTATCATGACCTGCCCTGGGATGCATGTGAGAGAGGTGTTCTTGTCGTTCCCATTGCCGCCACTCTGCTCTCCAACTCCTAATAGTGGCAAGGCGTATCGGCGTTCCAATTCCTCCGAGGCTCGCAAGTCTAGGAGGTGTGGCGCTTTATGATCCACAACAAAGATGGCCGCCGAAACAAACTTCTATACTGCTCTTTACTCTCTAATAACTAAAATTTTATCATCCAACATGAAATATGATGCACCTTACTGCAACATGAGTACAATTTTTAATGAAATACAGTGAAGTCAATAGGACTCACTATACATGATAGTATAATGGTTCAATAGTATATTAGTGGAGTGGTGTTACTGAGTGTGTCGTCACTTCTTCTTCTTCATTGTGAGTTGAGACGCCGTTTCCATGGCAACACCAAGGCTTTGTTTACAGTGTCCCTGGAGGCGTACAGAAGCGTTTGAGAGCGTCTTGTAACGCGTTTGCGCGACTTGTTGCTCGCTAACGCCTCTCTCAAACGACACCCCTGTTCTCTCTTCTTTATCGTCTCTTATTCACTTATCACCTCTACTTTCACTATTACTCCCTTACTATTACTCCCTTACTATTACTCCCTTACTATTACTCCCTTACTTTCAACTCACACTTTCCCATGCACCATCCCAGGCCTCCTCTGTCATCCTTGTTACTCTCATTATGCCTCAATTGACCTTGTTAATTACCTTAATATCATCCCCAACACACACACACACACACACACACCTTCATAACCTCTTACCCCCCATCATCCTCATCATCACCTTCACTCCATCTCCACACACCACAGACTCCACCACCACCACCACCACAATCATCACCAACATCAACACCATTTTAAACTCCACCACCACCACCATCACCACCACCACTTCACTACGTCTCTATCCACCTCTCCACAACCCCCAATCATTCCTCCCCTTCATCTCTCTCTCTCTCTCTCTCTCTCTCTCTCTCTCTCTCTCTCTCTCTCTCTCTCTCTCGCCTTCCATTCACCTTAAGGGGGTAATTTTTAGCTCCGGCCTAAGCCGAGAGCTCTAGGTCTTATCGTAGTTATTGTTCTTCTTCTTCTTGGAACGACAACTTCTTAAAATGGTTCAACTGTCTCACTCACTCACTCACTCACTCACTCTCTTCCTCCCATCTCCCATCCATTTTCTTTTACCGACATTGAATCATTTATCCGAGGGGTTCACCCTCAATAAAAAGGGTTCATTTTCAAAATTTCAATATAACCATATGAATACGAAAATCCAGATAAAACATAATTAATATTTTTGAGACCTTTACATATGGATATTTTATTATTTCACTTGAATCATTAAGAGCCGGAGCTTTTGAAGGGTTTTCCTTCATGTTCTTGTTTTTTTGGGGGGTACTTTGGAGTGCCTTGATTCCTCCAAAGTATGCTAGGAAACAGGACCACAATAGCAAAAGTAATGGTGTTATGTTGCTTGGAATAGTTTGGAGGATTGAGTTGCTCCAGAATTACCAACACAAAACTTCCAACTTAATTAATGTGGATAATTTTCTAACGCTACTCTTCCTTCTTCATCCACTTTTGCTTAATTTTCACTTCTTCGTCACACTCATCATTTCAGACAGGTTTTACGGTAACCCCCTCTCTCTCTCTGTTCTAATTTATCGAGTGGGCTGCTTGCTCTTCTTCCCTTCCCAGTTTTCCCATCTTTCTCCCATTCCCATCTTCATTCTATCCTTCCTATTATATTTATATCTGTCCATCTTTTCTTCCTCCCTTCTTCATTTTCTTTAAAGGTCCTTCTGTATCATTCATCAGCGAAATTCCCTCTCATCTTTATCATTCATCTCCTTTTCATCTGTCTCCTCCTTGCTCGTGGTGTCCATTTCCTTATCTCTCTCTCTCTCTCTCTCTCTCTCTCTCTCTCTCTCTCTCTCTCTCTCTCTCTCTCTCGAAGAATTGTCAAATTGGGCGAAAACTTGGCAAATGTCCTTCAATGCAGATAAATGTAAAGTGCTCCACATCGGACATCGTAACGTAACAGCAAACTACTCGTTAAATGGTAATCAACTTAAAAGCGTGGATCAAGAAACAGACTTAGGGGTAAAAATATCAAGTAACCTAAAACCCAGTCAGCAGTGTACGGAAGTAATTAAGAAAGCAAATAAAACTATCGGCTTTATTGGCAGAGCATTCGAGTATAAGTCTAAAGACACAATCCTCACTTTGTATAATTCCCTGGTCCGTCCCCTTATGGAATATTGTGTCCAAGCCTGGTGCCCATACTACCAGAAAGATATAGCAAAATTGGAACGAGTCCAACGTAGAGTTACTAAAATTATACCAAGTCTAAGAAACAAAACGTATGAGGAACGGCTAAATGAATTGAGAGGCGACTTAATCCAGGTATTCAAAATAATCAAAGGCATAGATAATATGGACTGCAACAAATATTTCAATATCGATCAATCAAACTACACGAGAGGTAACGGCTGCAAAATCATAGGTAAATCTTTTAATTCACACGAATCCAAGAATTTCTTTTTTAACCGAGTCGTCAACTTATGGAATGGGCTTCCCCGTAACGTAATAGACTGTAATACTGTAGATAGCTTCAAGCGTCGCTTAGATAAACACCTTGCGTCTAATCCCCGACTTTCGATGTTTACTAATGAATAATTTTTGCCCATTACAGGTGGCAAGTTAGCCAAATTTCAACTACTTTCTATCTTTCCTATAAAATTTCCTTGTGGAGTTTTCTCTACCAACCCCACAAGGTTCTGACTCCTAACTTTATTTCCTGTACGGCGCAGGCCGGAGGGAGTGGAGGGTGGGGAGAGATCCTTCTACTTTGCTATCCTTATCAACGACTATCACTGGGGAGAAATTCATTCTCCACCAGTAACCTTCTAATCAGATCATCCCGTGTGGACCGTAAGGTCTGTTGTGGTCTGTGATTCTATGTAGCTCTATGTAACTCTCTCCTGTTCTATCCCCACACGTGTTCTCCTTTACTCTCACCTTCCTCACGTTCCTTCCAGCATCACTATATAGTTCTCCCACTTCCCCTCAACCATTCTCTCTCTCTCTCTCTCTCTCTCTCTCTCTCTCTCTCTCTCTCTCTTATCTTCACACCCTAACACCCATTCACCTTTCTCCTCCCCCTCTCTCCCTTTCTCCAACTTTCTCCCTCTTCCATTCATGCATGCCTATTCTCCTGCCACCCTCACTCACACACACACACACACACACACACACACACACACACACACACACACACACACACACACACACACACACACACACACACACACACTATCTCCGTCCTCTCCTACCCTTCACTCTCTCGTGTCTTTCATTACCTTATTACCTTCCCCCTTCCCTTCCCTTCCCTTCCCCCTTCCCTTCCCCCTTCCCTTCCCTATTCAAGAAGCAGGCGCCTGATTACTTATGGGGAAAGTTTTGTGTTGGTAAATCTGGAGCAACGTAATCCTCCAACTATTCCAAGCAACAGAACACCATTATTTTCGCCCTTTTGGTCCTGTTTCCTGGCATACTTTGGAGGAATCAAGGCACTCCAATGTACCACAAAAGAGTATGATTATTTCCAGTAAAAGTCTTTCACAGTCTATCACCATCTCTTAGATTAAAAAAAAACTCCGAAAAGTTTACACGTGTTGCTCTATGAGTGATTTTGTGATTCATTCTAAGTGGGAAATTAGTGGTTCCTATTGTTTAAGATGTAGAAAATTAGATTAGGGAAACAGGTAGGCATGAAGAGGAGGGGTGGGGAAAAAGATAAGTATAGGAACAACGAGAGAGAGATACAGACAGAGAGAGAGAGACAGAGATAAAGAGACAGAGAGAGAGAGAGAGAGAGAGAGAGAGAGAGAGAGAGAGAGAGAGAGAGAGAGAGAGAGACAGACAGACAGAGATAAAGAGAGAAAGAGACAGATAGACAGACAGAGATAACGAGAGAGAGAGAGAGAGAGAGAGAGAGAGAGAGAGACAGAGAGAGAATAAAAAATCCAAATGGGAAATAAGAGGAAGGAAGGAAGGAATAAAAATCAGTAGGCCAGCACGGATAATGTTCCTCCGATGAGATCTGAGAGGAAGCGAGACATGGAGAAGAGGAAGGTAATAAAGAAGCGGAAAGGAGTGAGTGGATGATAAAACACGGGAGGCCGTAAACAGAAGTGAAGTGCGTAAATAGAAGCTGGAGGTGGAAAACTAAATGAAAAAATAAAAAACATGTATATATATTACTCCTTTCAGAAATCCTTTAAACTTGGGACCCTGTGATGTAGTCAGTATATTAGAGGTAAATGAGTCCTTCAAATATTGCCACGAAACACCACTTGTCTTGTATGGAAGGAGAGTATTCCGTGACTTAAGTGGGTAATTCGCTTTTGTTAAATTGGAGCTCCTCGATTCCTCCAAAGTATGACAGGTATAATCAGGAGTATCAGTTGCTCCAGAATTATCAACACAAAACTAATTAATCGGAAGGAAACAGAAGCCTTGAATTCCCATACACGATTACAGGGTCCTTAAACGGCATGGGAAGTATAAGAGGCGATAAAAGATGTTTAAGAAGATTGTCTCGTTGGTAAATTGGAAATGCTGATTCTCCCAAGCCTCACTATGCCAGGAAACAGGCCCGTAGTTTTAAAATATTTGAGGGCCCTTACTGGAGCTCTATGAACCCTCCAAATAATCCAGGCCACAAAACGCTTCAGTGTTTCGAATAGGGAATCTGTTGCCTGGAGTAGTTTGGAGGGTTCATAGATCTCCAGTAAGGGCCCTCAAATGTTTTAAAACTACGGGTGACAGACGACCACCTCAGCTAGTGGTGCCAAAAGGAGATCGATCTGTTTCGTGGCTTATTCGTTTAAAGGAATCGCAGACCTTTTAATTATTTCACCAACATAAAAATCTAAATCTCCCTTTAACCTTTTCAGACTTTTCACTCGGGAATTGAACCTTGCAATAATAATAATTGTGTCCCCTACTCCCGCACCCCCTTAATATATATAACTTGTAAAACATAATTAATATTCCCACCACAGTAACGTTCGTGCCCAGTATGGTTAGCCATCTTTTATATATTATTTTAACCAGCTTTTGACACGAGTTTTGTCTTTGATAGTAAACACAAGGAGAAAATAATTATATGGGATAGAGAGGGAAATGAGATGGACAGGAGAAAAGGGAAGGCAAGGAAGTAGAATATGGGGATTCGCTAGATGGGAAGAAGAGGGAGAGAGGGAGAAAGACGAAACTTGGGGAAAGAAAAGGGGGAACAAATTTATATGATTGTGATGATTAAGAATATCATGAAAGGATCGAGGAAGAGAAACGAAATAGGAACAATGAAGAATGGAGGGAGTGGGAAACGAGAGAAGTATTTACCTATCATGGAAAGGGAGGTGTGTAGGCTAGCGGATTATAGTATATATAATATTTATATAATAATAATAAATATATTATTAGGTATTGAAATGACGAACAGATAGAGACAGAAAAGAGGAAGACAAAGAGAGAGAGAGAGAGAGAGAGAGAGATGAAATAGGTGCAAGGCCACTAACTCTGTGTGTGTGTGTGTGTGTGTGTGTGTGTGTGTGTGTGTGTGTGTGTCCAGAAAGAAAGTTTATAAACACACCAAGTCAATTATATGTTTAAAAAAATTTAAGCGTATCAGTTTTCAGCGATTTCAAAATATTTACATCCAACCTCGAGAGTAAAATAATGTATAATAATAATAATAATAATTGGTGATTATTCATAGTTATATAAGAGTTATGTGATTCACCAAAGAAAGGAATCCTGCCAGAAATAGTGTCGTATAATATCAATAAAGTAGATAGAAGGGAATAAAGGAACAGGGACCTTCCTTCTTCCTAAGTCTTTCAATATAGGATACCTCCTCTCTATTTCTCCTCTTCCCCCTCTTTCTCCTCCATCTTTCTCCCCTCCTCCTCCCCCTTTCTCCTCTCTCTTTCTCCCTCACTTCCTCCTCCTCTTCCCTCCTCTTCATCTCCCTCTTTCACCTCTTCTTTCTCCCCCTTCTTTCTCCTTCTCCTCAATCTTTCTCCCGTTCCTCCTCTTCCTTCCTCTGACGTCACAGGGTCCACTAACCAGAGTCGTATTCCAGGCCATGACGACCCTCCTCTTCCCACGACCCTCCTCTCCCCACGACCCTCCTCTCCCCACGACCCTCCTCTCTCCACGACCCTCCTCTCCCCACGACCCTCCTCTCCCCACGACTATTGCTGTCTATATGTGTGGTGGAGGGGGCATGGGCTCGGGGTGGGGCTGTGTGGAGAGGGTCGGGATGGAGCTATGTGGAGAGGGTCGGGGTGGTGTGGAGAGGGTCGGGTCAGGGAAAGAAGATGAGGATGAAAGTTGTGAAGAGAGGAATGGGGGTCTTCATTTTTCCTGCTAGAGAGAGAGAGATAAATAAAGAGAGAGATAGATAGATAGATATATAGATAGATAGAGAGATAGATAGATAGATAGATAGATAGAGAGAGAGGGAGAGAGAGAGAGAGAAGAGATAAAGACTGAAGGACGAGGGATTTCTTAATTTATGGTAGGAAGTAAGGAAGGAAGAAAGAAAGGCGAGTACATTGGGAATATATTGGTAAGGCTGTGATAATACGTATGGGTAGTAGTATGCAAGAACATACATTCATGGTGTCGATGAGCGCTTGATACAATGACTCCATAAACACCCACCAGTACAGAACCATCGTACCGACCAACACCACTGACGTTCTTGCATACGGAGCACGAAATATTAAGTGGAATATTAAGTGGAATAAAGACTGACAGTGTAGACCATCAGTAAACATGCTTCAAGGATTACTTTCGTGTTCCTTACAAGTGTTCAGAAGTGTAAAACGATGGCTTGAAGAGAACATAAAATTTTCAAAAGACAGGCTATCAATAATGTCATATATTCTTATTTTTTATTCATTTTTTGAGGGGGTGAAACGAAAGGAACTATAAACAATCAGAAGGCTGGCTGGCATAGGAAATTATTTAGGCCTACACGTGGTGATGGAAAAACAAAAAAATAGATTATATACTGTAGATGCAAAGTTCGACCTAAAAAAAAAAAAAAAAAAAAAAATTACCTAATACACTAGACGAGGTTCACTTCCTATACAGACGATAATAATAATAATAATGATATAACTTCCCACTTTGGCCGGCCCCTCCCTCTTTGGTGGCCAAGGCACGTGACCCAGTAAACATCTCCTGGCATTTAAGGCACGACAATTGTGTGGGTGAAGTATAATGGTGGTGGTGGTGGTGGTGGTGGCGCCCATGCTGCCTCAACCCATCCCTGGCTATCTGTACGGAAGGAGAAAGGAGGGGACAGATGAAGGAAGGAAGGGAGGATGTAAGAAATGGGATAAGAAAGGAAGGAAGATAGGGGAGGATGAAGGAGAGAAGGAAGGCATCAGGAAAGTAGTTAAGGAAGAGACAGATGAAGGAAGAAAGGGAGGAAGTAAGAAAGGAGAGAAGCAAGGAAGAAAGGGAGGAGGTAGGGAAGGAAGAAAGGAGGGGACGGATGAAAGAAGGAAGGGAGGATGTAAGAAATGGGATAAGAAAGGGAGGAAGAATGGGTGAAGGCAAAAAAGGAATTAAGGAAGAGACAGACGAAGGAAGAAAGGAAGGAAGGTAATATACAAGAAGGGTGAAAAAAACGAAATAAGTGGTAGAAGAAAGGAATGAAGAAAAGGCGAGAAGACAAGAACATGAAGGAAAACCCTTCAAAAGCTCCGGCTCTTAATGATTCATGTGAAATAATAAAATATCCATATGTAAAGGTCTCAAAAATATTAATTTTGTTTTATCAGGATTTTCGTATTCATATGGTTATATTGAAATTTTGAAAATGAACCCTTTTTATTGAGGGTGAACCCCTCGGTTGAACCCCCTCTCGGTTGAAAAAATGATTCAATGTCGGTAACAGAAAATGTATGGGAGAAAGAGAGAGAGAGAGTGAGTGAGTGAGTGAGTCAGTTGAACCCCTTTTAAGAAGTGGTCGCCCCAAGAAGAAGAAGAACAAGAACAATAATTACGATAAAACCTAGAGCTCTCAGCTTAGGCCGGAGCTAAAAATGATAATAATAATAATAAATGATTCAATGTCGGTAAAAGAAAATGGATGGGAGTGAGTGAGTGAGTGAGTGAGTGAGTTTAACCCCTTTTAAGAAGTGGTCGCCCCAAGAACAATAATTCGCATAAAACCTAGAGCTCTCGGCTTAGGCCGGAACTAAAAAAGACGGACGCTGCATGAGAGAGAGAGAGAGAGAGAGAGAGAGAGAGAGAGAGAGAGAAAGAGAGATAGATAGATAGAGGGTGGTGGAGATGAGAGAAAAGAGAGAGAGAGAGAGGTGTCATTTGGAGTGAAGTTAGTATCTGTTTCCATTTTGGATCTTCATTCCCGGACGCGTTAAATTCTTCGTTCCCTCTCTTTCCTTCCATTTATTTGTGTGTGTGGGGGTGGGGAGGAGGGGGGGAAAGCGGGGTCAGGAGGGGGGGAGGAGGGGAGAGCGGGGTCAGGAGGGGGGGAGGAGGGGAGAGCGGGGTCAGGGGAATTTTAGTGGGCCCCCGAAGTTTGTAATTGAATCAATGAGCTACTCTTCTCGACCCTTTACTTGAATTGAAACTGTGCCTGAGTAACCGAGTTTAGGGAATTAAGTAAGAGTTGTGTGGCCGCATCCGTTGTAAAGTGAATTCGTGGTGGGTGTGTGTTTTCCAAGGCTGTTTTTGTTTTTGTTGTTGGTGTTGGTGTTGATATTGTTGTTGTTTTTATTGTTGTTGTTGATATTGTTGTTGTTGTTTTTGTTGTTGTTGTTTTTGTGGTTGTTGTTGTTTTTGTTGTTGATTTTGTTGTTGTTGTTGTGCCTGCCTTCGTGACTGATGCTTTAATTTTAAGGGAAAGGTACAGTGTTGGTAATTCTGGAGCAACTGAATCCTCCAAACTATACCACCATATTTTTTGTTTCGCTCCCTCTGGTCCTGTTTCCTGGCATACGGTAATTATTTTGTAGGAATGAAGGAGCTCCCATGTACAATTGAGCAAGTAGAAAGTGCAAGAAAAATCTAGCTTTATATGGCAACATCTGGCAGTTCTTTGTAATAATTCCTCGTATATTTATGAAGTAATCACTGGGAACCCAAAGCCAATGTAAGGTGGAACGTGATTGGCTGAACTTTGAGTGGTTGTGAAGATATTGCCATAAACAGCCAGAGGTTTCTTGCACTTTCTACTTGTTCAATTGTATCAAAAGTATTTTATATTCCCTTTAACTGAAGGAGGTAATCTTAGCTGGGTGAACTGGAGGTAAGGCTGCTCATGTGTCTCAAGTATATAGGCGAAGAATTCAGACTTATTAAAATATGATCGGGTTTGTGGTACAGTTTGCAGGGTTTAATAATGAGTGGCATTAGAGGTAAATTTTAAGTCTGTAGTATTCCTCGTTCAAGACTGCCACTCACCTCCTTTTCCATATTTTCTTTCGCTTTTTGTAATGAATTTATCTCATTTCACGTGACTGGATTAATATAAGAACATACACCAACTGATCATAAGTTTTTTTTATAAATATTCAGGATTATTTTCTTTCACTGTGAAAATATTAATTGCCGAGAAATGACTGCTGCTACATACTTCCCTTACCTGACCTAAATATATTCTCGCTTACAGAAGTTGAAATGATAAAAAAAAAAAAAAAAAAATTGTTAATTGTATGTCTCTCCTCCTTCCCTGTATAATAATCTACAGATATATTGATCGTGTAAATAGGCTTAAAAGGGCATGTAATTGTCGGCATATTGGGCGTTACTGATTCAAGAAACACGCTACCCGAATTTTACAATGGAAATCTGTTTTATAGAAGTGTTTAAAAAAAAAATGTACATATCAAAACTCCCCAATAGAAAGATGAGAATGTTCTGTCTTGTTACCTTAAAAATAATATACAGCATCTCTCTCTCTCTTATCTTAGGATATTGCGAGATTGGAACGAGTGCAAGCCAGGGCAACCAAACTTATACCCTCTCTTAGACACAAGAGCTATGAAGATCGGTTGGTAGAACTCAACCTGTTCTCTTTGGAAACTCGGAGACTGCGTGGTCAGCTTATCGAAGTGTTTAAAATACTACGAGGCTTTGACAATGTAGACTACAGGGACATTTTCCAACTCAGTGAGGGAAGAACCAGGAATTATGGCTACAAACTTGAACTGAAGCGATACAACCGTGATCGGTGTGGTAAATTCTTTACATACAGCATCTGCGGTACTTGGAACGCGCTTTCTGCTGATGTAGTCAACAGCAACTCTGTGGATCAGTTCAAGTCCAGATTAGACAAAGTCTTAAACCACCGTCTAGGTGTTTAAGCCGTTGTGCGAGTGTTCCTTGATGGTTTCACATGACACATTCAAGGACGGTCGTCTACTTGCATAACTAAACCCACAGGTATCCTCTTTGTATGGATCGTAAGGTCTCCTAGGGTACTTCTTTTCCTTGTAACTCCTTGTAACTCTCTCTCTCTCTCTCCTTGATACTCGACTACTGGATGGTGTGAAGGACTCCCCCGCACCCTCCCTTCCCTTTACATTCCACTATTATCCAACTCCCTATCTCCCTTCCCCTACCCTTATTCTCATCTTCTATTTCCCTGTCTCCACTTTTCATCCTTCCCCACTTATCTTCTTCTCTTTTCCCCTTTCCCTCTTTTCTCATTTCCCCTTTTCACTCTTTTCTTTTCCCCCTTTCCCTCTCCTCCTCCCATCCCACATATCCCACTTATTTTTCTTCCCCCTTTTCCTTTATCTTTTCCTTTCCTTTTCCTTCTATTTCCTCTTCCCATTTACCCTTTTTATTCCCTTCGTTTTTCCTCTCAGTTCATTATCCTTTTCTCACTCACTCCCTCCCTAGCCTTCCTTTCCTCTTTTCCATTCTCCCCCCTCCTCCCCCTCCCTTCTCCCCCTCCCCTTCATCCTCCCCCCTCCTCCCTTCTCCCTTCTCCCTCTCTCTACCCATTCCCCCAATTTCCTCCCCTCCCCAATCCCCCCTCGTTCATTGTTCCACCTCCCCTCGTCCCATTTCCCCTCGCTTATTACTCCATCTGTCCCCTTCCCAATCCACCTCCCTCATTACTTCCATGCACTCCCCTCCTTTCCGCTCTCCCCTTCACCCCCTCCCCTCAGTCCCTTTCCCTTTCTCTCCCCTTCCTCTCCCCTCACCACACCCCATCCCTTCTGTCCCCTCACTTATCCTCTTCTGTCCCCTCATTCCCCCTCCTTTTGTACTCCTCACTCCCACCTCTTCTCTCCCCGTCAACCCCCTCCTCCTCTCCTCTCCCCTTACCCCCTCGTCAGCCTGCCCCCCCCCTCCCCCCCCACCGTAATATCCGTCCCCCCTGCGACATACGAGTGAACCCCGCCAAGTTTGCCAATATTACGTACGGGTCGGGGGGTGGCGCTCCCCCCTCTATACACACACACACACACACACATGCACACACACACACACACACATACATACATATTTAGATACACACATGCAAGTACACACACACACACACAAACATACTTAGGCACACACACACACACAGAAAACCCACACACCGGCACACTCACACACACACAGAAAACCCACACACCGGCACACACACACACACACACACTGGGAGGCACGCACGAACGCACACACACAGCTAAACTTTTGAAATCCTAAAGTGTTTAATTAAATCGTTTACAGTCGACTCAACTCTGCTTCATTTTACAGTCTGAGTTTCGATGTTTCAATATTCTCATGATTTATTAATTCATTTAGATTGTTTCACACACTCAGACTTGTTGTTGTTGTGTGTGTGTGTGTGTGTGTGTGTGTGGTAGAGAAAGAGAGCTAGTTAGGGCCTTTGTGTGCGTGTGTGTGTGTGTGTGAGGGAGATAGAGTGAAAGAGCTAGAGTGTTTGTGTGTGTGTGTGTGTGTGTGTGTGTGTGTGTGTGTGTGTGTGTGTGTGTGTGTGTGTGTGTGTGTGTGTGAGGGAGATAGAGGGAAAGAGAGCTAGAGAGGGAGTGTGTGTGTGAGAGAGAGATAGAGAGAAAGAGCTAGACTGTGAGTGCGTGTTGTGTTGTGTTGTGTTGTGTTGTGTTGTGTATGTAGTATAATGTGTGTAGTATGTGTGGTATGTGTGATGTACAGCATGTGTCATGTGGTGTGGTTTGTATAGTGTGTGTTGTCGTGTGTGTAATATGTGTTGTGTGTTGTGTAGGTTATGTGTTGTGTGTATAATATGTGCGTCATGTCGTGTCACTGTGTAATATACCGTAACCTGGTAACACTATCAAAATGGAATACCGGTAACATCACAGGTTTTTCAGCTAAAGTTAAGATACCTATTGATTTCTTTCATTTCCTCACGATCGAGCAACTTGTAGGTAAAGAACAAAAAGGTAAGTCTCTCAAAACCCAACTGTACTGTCACTCTACAAAATTTCTGTACCCACCCCCCCCTCCCTATACTCCATGGATTAATTAAACCCCTAGAGCGTCGAACCATTAATTAACTACTTACCAGTTAATTGACTACTATTTGTACACTTCACTTAACCCTAATTATAACCTGATTTCTGTTCCTCAATTTGCAAAGGGGTTTATCGAATGTTTGGGACTGTGTCAATACTACGGCTCCTTTAGGTTATATATATTCCTAACACACTTTTTTGTATTTGGAATCCTCAAGTTTTAGTGGGAGTTTAGTAC
>JAWZYT010005294.1:0-33187 GCA_034508575.1 Petrolisthes manimaculis
CTATCTCTCTCTCTCTCTCTCTCTCTATCTCTCTCTCTCTCTCTCTCTCTCTCTCCTCTCCTCCTCTCTCTCTCTCTCTCACTTTAGGCCTAGTCTCACTCTTGCTGCCGCTGCTACTACTACCACCATCTCTCCTCCACTACCAGGGAGGGGGAAGGGTGGGTGGGGAAGGGTAGGGTAGGGAAGGGGTGGGTAGGGTAGGAACTAATATAAGGGGGAAATACAGGGGATCCGTGGGTGTAGTGGGATGATTGATGGAGGCTGGCTTGATTTATGAGGGGCTGGTATTACGTGTCCTGCGCAGGGCTCCATACAAGGCACTAAATCCTTCTTCTTCTCCTTCTCCTCCTCCTCTTCCTTCTGTTACTGCTCCCTGCTCCTTATTTATCCCTCTTCTTCCTATTTAAATTCTTTTCTCTTCCTTTCTCCTCCTCTTCCTTCAGTTACTGCTCCCTGCTCCTTATTTATCCCTCTTCTTCCTATTTAAATTCTTCTTCTCTTCCTTTTCCTCCTCTTCCTTCTGTTACTGCTCCTTGATCCTTATTTATCCCTCTTCTTCCTATCTATATCTTTCTCTTGTTCTTTATTTCTCTGTTATTTCTATCTATACCTTTCTTCCTTCTGATCTATCTTTCTATTTTTTATCCTTCTCCTCTACATCCTGCTCATTCTACTCCATATTTCCTCCTCTTTTTCTCATCCTTTCCTTTTCCTTCTTTTCATATTTTCATTCCTATCCTAGTCATCTTCCACTTCCTCGTTCGTCATTCTCTCTTCTTCCTAATTCCCTTTCCTTCCTTGCATTTCTATATCCAGGAACTTTGCAAATATAAACAAATATAATTATATATAGTTTTTTTTTTTTTTATGGGCAGGACCTTGACGGGGTTTTGCTCTTTCACGCCTTCTTGTTCTTCTCTTCCTTTTTCTCCATTTTTTCATTCGTCTGCTCTTCCTTTTTTTCTATTTATTCCTTCGTCTTCCATTACTTCTTCATCTTCAGTTTTATTTTTCCATCAGTCTTTGCTTTCCACGCCTTTTTTTTGTTTTTACATTTTCCTCTTCTCTGTTTACCTCGTCTTTTTATTTACTTCATCATCTTCAGTCTTATTTTCCATCAGTCTTTCCTTTCCACGTTTTCTTTCCATTATCTTCCTCTTTCTCCATTAACTTCGTCTTCCAATACTTTATAATCATCTTCAGTCTTAGATTTACTTCCCACAAAAAACTGGATGTGGTATTATCTCTTTTCATTCCAATCCATTGTTTCATTCACTTCCACTTAAGGGAGAGAGCATACTTTTGGTACATTGGAGTGCCTTGATTCCTCCAAAGTATGTCAGGAAACAGGACCAGATGAACAAATATAATGGTGTTCTGTTGCTTGGACTTATTTGAAGGAATCATTTACTCCAGATTTACCAACACTGTACTTCCCTCTTAATTTCGTTAGCAGCTCGTCTCATCAACTATTCCTCACATTATCACTCCGCTCTTTACTTCCTTGTTCACTTCTTCCTCTTCCCTCCATCCTCTTCTTCCTCAAACCCCTCTTCCCTCTCTTCGTTTACTATCTCTTCTCTTCCTTCTCTTCCTCTACTCATAGTCCTCTCAGTGTTCATTATTCTCTCCCTCTCCCTCTCTCTCTCTCTCTCTCTCTCTCTCTCTCTCTCTCTCTCTCTCTCTCTCTCTCTCTCTCTCTCTCTCTCTCTCTCTCTCTCTCTCTCTCTCTCTCTCTCTCTCTCTCTCTCTCTCTCACACACTGTTTTCATTCTATCTTGACGTCAATTTATTATTCTTGTCATCCGCTTAAAGTCACTTAATCTTTATATTCAAGAGTTTTTTTCTTCTCCATTCTTCTCCTTCTTCCAATCAACTAGGGTTTATTATTGTTATTATCATTATTAGTATTAGTTGTAGTAGTAGTACTTTTATTATTTTTATTTTTATTATTATTAGTTATAGTAGTAGTATTTTTATTATTTTTATTTTTATTATTATTATTTTTATTTTTATTATTTTTATCAGCATCTTATTATTATTATTATTATATCAATTTCTTCCTCCATCAACTCTTCATCGCTTTCCCCTTTCCTTCCTCCACCATCACCACTACCACCACCACCACCATCATCATCATCACTACTACCACCACCACCACTATCACCACCATCATCACCACTACCACTATCACCTTCCTTATCTCTCAAAATAACCATGCATCCTTCTCCTCCTCTAACACACACACACACACACACACACACACTAACCAAACCTCACTCTCTTTATTCCTATACTTATGATCAATTTTCCTCCTCCTCCATCACCCTTTATTATTCCCTTCCTTTTTCCTCCTTCCTCTACTCCCTTGCTACTTCCCCCATTCTTGATTACACACCTCTGAGTCCTACATTATTATTTATTTTTTTTCCTGTTCGCCGCATTCCGTGTTTTCTTTTCCCTTGAGTCAACTATATTATTATTTTCTTGTTTTTTCCTCTCTCTCTCTCTGTCTGTCTGTCTGTCTGTCTGTCTGTCTGTCTGTCTGTCTGTCTGTCTGTCTGTCTGTCTGTCTGTCTGTCTGTCTGTCTGTCTGTCTGTCTGTCTCTGTTTCTCTCTCTCTTGCGACAACCGTATCATTTTCTTATTGCCTAATTCGCATGTTTCTCGTTTTTTTTTCCTTGTTTGTTTGTTTGTTTGTGTGTCCGAGGTGTGGGTGTGTTTACAGTTCTGCTCTTGGCCTTGGTTGTACAGTTTTTTTCTCGAGTTTGGTTGTTTTCTCGAGTTTGGTTGTTTGGGTAAATATTTAGCTATTGGGTATTAACTTTTTCCAATTTATTTACCATCACATGCTAATCGATATAATAAGGATACCATAATTATATCGTACGTATGTATATATGTGTGTGTGTTTTATATTTATCATCTGTCTTTACTCGTGTTTGGTTAAGTTAGGTTAGGTTAAATTAGGTTAAATTAGGTTAAGTAAGGTTCAGTTAGATTAGGTGGTGGACTGAGGCTTGGAATAACTTGGAGGAATAATATACACCAGATTTACCAACAATGTATACTACCTTCTTAATCAATAAAGGGACCCTGTGCATGTTGTAGTCAGAAAATTGGAGGTAGCCTAGAATAATGAGTCCTTCAAAATATTGCCACGAAACACAACAACCTATAAGGAAGGAGCTTGTTTCGTGGCATGGTTAGGTGGAAGAATCAGAATTCTCCATTAATTTTCTGAGACACGATCATAGGGTCCTTAAAAGGGGGAAGTACAGTGTTGGTAAATTTGAAGCAACTGAATCCTCCAAACTATTCCAAGCAACACAACACCATTATAATTGTTAACTTGGTCCTGTTTCCTGGTAATACTTTGGAGCAATCACGACACTTCAATGTATCAAAAATATACTCTCCCCTTAATAAGTTAGGCAGCCACTCGACTCTCCCAACCCTGACTGAGATGCCCCTGTGGGTGGGTTTAGTATATAGGCACCTTATCTGATCACTTACTTAGGTATTAAATGCGGCGGAACTTTTCTCCTCTTTGGTCGCGTGAGGGAGATGCATAGGGAAGTGAGGTGAGGTGAGTGAGTGGGTGGTGGGTGGTGAGAAGTGAGTGGGTGGTGGGTGGTGAGAGAAGTGAGTAGGTGAGGGAGGGAGTGGTGGGAGAAATATAAGTGGGTGGTGGGTGGGTGGCAGAAGGGAGTGGGATGCATACAATTCACAGTTGATGTTTGAGTGGGTGGGTGGATGGGTGAGTGAGCGGGTTAATGGCTGCATGGAAGAGTGGGTGGCTGGGTGAGTGAAGGAGTGGTTGGCTGGGTGAGTGAGGGGATGGGTGAGTGAGGAATGGATGGGTGAGTGAGTGATGGGATAGATGGATGGGTGAGTGAGTGTATGGGTGACCGGGTGTATGGGTGAGTGGGTGTATGGATGGGTGACTGGGCGAGTGAATGAGTGGGTGTATGGGTGAGTGAGTGGGTGGATGGGTGCATGGTTTGGCTGGTCGAAGTATTTGATCACGAAAACAACTGCACTTATTTCCTCTCACTCTTTCCTCGTATATATTCCACACGATTAATGGCTTTTCTCGAGTGTGTTTTATTTATGCTGGCGGTCTGTGTTGTGTGTGTGTGTGTGTGTGTGTGTGTGTGTGTGTGTGTGTGTGCGTGTGTGTGTGTGTGTGTGTGTGTGCGTGTGTGTGTGTGTGTGTGTGTGTGTGTGTGTGTGTGTGTGTGTGTAAAGTGCTTGCCGACTGCATGGGTTTATAATCGTGTTTGTCCGTCTATGCATACATGTTTGTTTATATGCATATGTTTGGTATACAGTCAGTCAGCCAGTCAGTCAGTCAGTCAGTCAGTCAGTCAGTCAGTCAGTCAGTCAGTCAGTCAGTCAGTCAATTCTGTGGTGCATGCATGGTTGTGGATGTATACAAGCTGGAAAACTGTATATACAAGCTATACACATAAGAAAGTAAGTATATTTACACTTATATGTCTGTCTGGCCGTCTGTCTCATCTCAAGCCTGCATGCATGGTGTTTATCTGTCTAGTTGCTTATTTATCTCTTGCTATATAATGTGGATGATAAGAATAACTGCACTGTAAAAATATGTATAAAAAAAATCTTGGATGTAGTGTGCTCATATTTTTGTTGTTGCTCCCTTGTTTTGACATAATCTGACTCGCATTAACCAATTAGAAGAATGGATGTGGGAGCCAACTGGAAGGAGTGGGAATGGTTGCAACTGTGAACAATTATTCTCACGAGGTATTGTTCGTGCTGTTAATCTGCCTTTCCTAAACATGTTCATCTGTATATTATAAATCTTACGCATTGTCAAGTGTATATTCATTAGAGGTGATGAAAAACAAGAACAAATTGCACGGGTGGTTCTCAAGCGTGGATAATTTCCCTACAACTGCTGTGTAAAAAAATCAACATGAATGAATAAAAAAATATCTTGGGCAGTCTCGTTCATATAAGATTTTTTCTCTCTTCGCACGCCCTTTAAAAACTACGTCATACTGTGAGTGCGAAGTAGTGATTGCATTATATTCTTGTTAATGGATAAATAAGTATGTAATTTTATGTTTCTTCTGTGTAAATACGGACGCATTAATAAAACTTCAATACTCATCCATGCGTTTACATCTTCAACACCTCTTTACAACAGTGAAAGGTGTGACTTTAACTTTTATCTATACCACTTCACTTTCCCAAGCACTTCTTATTGCACGAGGAAAACTGCAACCTGCAAGCCTGTTTCTCCCATGATTATGTTAACCTTTAGTGCCTTTATATACAGTCAAGGTGCGTGATGTAGTGCGTGGCTTTGAGGCAAATTGCACGTGCATGGTGACAGCGCGGGATATTATGGTCGTGAATCACCTCGACAACCTACCGATTATAACCCTTACCTTTTTGTTACATATAATTACGGTCATTATGGAGTTATCCTGGGCGTCATCCCGCGAATGAGGTTTCTTTTGTGCAAATATTTATAGGGTGATTACTGTACCATGCTGCTTAGCAATCCCCGCGGGGTGTCGGTGCTCGCGGCTTGAACAGCTACGAGTAATAGAAGGAGCTTTACGACCGGGATCATCTTGGCCTCATAACATACCCCGTGCATGGACGATGTTTGTGACAAAACCTTCCGTCCTCTCATGCACTCCCTGAACGGAAACTTTTACAGTCCAAATGAAACGAAGGACTAAATTTATATTCTGAATAAACAGGAGATTCCTGGATAATATTATATATTGTCTCAAACAAACAGGACATTGAAACAAACAAACAACATCACTCTGCATCACAACATTTAGCACCTTTACACTCATTACGTTAATAATTATTGATCATCTGAACAATATGAATATAAACAGAAGGAATATATATGAAGTCAAAGTGTGATTCAATTTCCACTTTAAATTCTAAAAGTTAATAAAGGCTACGGTGGGGATTTCACGACCATAGAGTATATTAGCCTTAGTGTTTATCTCCTTCACATTGACCACTGAATTTGTAGTATTGGGGTTAATATTATAAGCCACCATCCTAGTTACAGAGTCACTAATTCATCCAATTTAGCTCAGTTACCTCCCCTAGTGTTATGCCTGATACTATAACACATCTAATCAACCCTATAAGGATGGATGGATGGATGGAGGGTATAGTATTTGGACCAACTCACAATACGGTATCTGTCGTTGTCAAATATTAAAATCCACGACAGTAAGATTCGAACAGCCCCTCAGAAAGCAACGTTAACCACTATAGGCTGTCGGACATAAATAAGAGAAAATCCCACAGGAAAAAGAAATGAATCCCAAGTAAAAAAAAAAAAATCAACAAACCCCTACCACATCCTAGAAAGATAATAATATATCATACACGACTACACACCTGGCTGGCTGTTACTGCTGTGAATATGATAATGTATACGAATATATTTAAGGCAACAAATGTATGTGTGATAGGTGACGGTTATACGAGAGTCCACAGTTATAATACACACATACATACATACACACATACATACATACATACATGCATACAAAGTGAATCTGTCCTCTCTCTCTCTCTCTCTCTCTCTCTCTCTCTCTCTCTCTCTCTCTCTCTCTCTCTCTCTCTCTCTCTCTCTCTCTCTCTCTCTCTCTCTCTCTCTCTCTTATACAATATTACATTTAACAGTATACATTTTAATCATAATATTAATTCATCATTCGAGATAGTGTATACAACTTTTCCTCCATTATATACTCACCGACACGAAGGCTCGATCTATACCACAAGGGGTTTGGGTTCATGGGTTCACATACCTGCAACCAAAGAGAAGAGAAGAAAATATTTAGTGAATGTCATTAATTAAGGGGATAATACACTTTTATTACATTGGAGTGTCTTGATTCCTCCAAAATGTCAGGAAACAGGACCATATGAACAAAATTGATTGTGTTCTGTTGCTTGGAATAGTTTGGAGGAATCAGTTTTTCCAGATTTACCAACACTGAACTTCCTCCTTAAATAGACTGTCAAGAGGAAAGACATAGCATAGTATATATATATATATATAATTATTCTCTCAGACCTAAATTATACTTTCCCTTTCTTTCTCATCGTTTCTAGCTCGTCCCTTCCTCTGTCTCTAGCTCTCTATCTGTGTATCCAAAGGTCTGCATGCCAGGATCTTTAAAGAAGCCACGAAAGCAAGCAAGCAGTCGATAATTCAATCACACACACGAAAACACACAGACAGGCACACACGGAAGCACAGGCACAAGCACACACGCCTCTCTCTCTCTCTCTCTCACACACACAAACACACACACACACACCTGCCCTTCACCCCCTCCACTCTGCTGCCTTGAATTTACGAGTACCAAGTCGGGGCTGAGGGTGGGGGCAAGGATGGGTGGGGCCGAGGGGTGAATGGGTGTGATATTGTGGGCTTTGACAGGGCAGGTGTAGTGTAGTGTGGTGTAGTGCGGATTGGTGTGGTGTGGATTGGTGAGGTGAAGTGTAGTGTGGTAGTGTGGTGTAGTATAGTGTAGTGTAGTGTGGTGTGGTATAGTGTGTAGTGTGGTGTGGTGTGGTGTGGTAGGGAAATCGAAATAAAAACACGTAGGAGAGATAACAGGATGGAATGGATAGGGCCGAGAGACGATTTTAAAGCAGGCAGGTCGAAAATTAATGATGAAACAGCAATTGGAAAGAGAGAGGATGGGACAGGGAAAGGGGGCGGGATATATTGACGCCCCGGTATGGAGAAGGTGAATGGGTGGGGATGCCATGAGGTGAAGAGGGAGGTATAGGCTAACTTTTTGTTGACAAATTGGAGAGCTACAGATTCCTCCTAACAATATTGTAAACTTGTTCCCTAACTAATACAATCTGTTTTCTCCTATTATAATCTGTTTCGTGGTATAGTTTTAAGGAATCAGCAGCCCTTCAGAACACACACATCCAGACCACACATACACACAGCAGCACTAGAACACACACACAGCAGCTGCACCAAAACACACACACACACACAACAGCAGCAGCACCAGCACCAGAACATACACACACACACACATACATACAGGCAGCCCCCACGAGGGAAGGGTATAGTGACCGTGCACAGCTGAGGGACCGCTTGCAAGCACACAAACAAGCAAGAGGGCGTCGTGTTGTGTCGATGGTGAGTCTTATGGCTGACTCACATGCAAACCCTCACATACAGTCATCAACTTATACACACACCCGTTGGGACATTGCACAATTACATAAAGTTGATAGAGGTATGCAGATTAGTTTAATACAAATTAATACAGTTACAGTTATAAGTATGCAGATCATTGTACAATTACATAAAGCTGCTAGAGGTATATATATCAGTTTAACACAGTAAGGATAATTAATATGTTTTGTATAGGGATGTGGTTTTTTATGATGAGTTTTCTGTTGTCAAAGATATCATACCCGAATCTTAGTGATAGAATATTATCATCTGTATGAACTCCATGGGGAATCATCATCATTGCAGAAGTTGTATCGAGTGTGAGTATCAGTACTGGAGTTTTAAGTGATTCCCAAGTTATGACCTCTACATATTCCTTGTTACTCGTGGCTCATGTACCCACCAACACTTCTATATTATCATGGATTAGGTTTTAAATTTTTAGTTCCTGTGTTAAACCGCTATATATAAGAAAAAAAAAAAGCTTTTCCCAGCGAGGAATGCAGGACTGTGGAGCCTGTGCTGCCATTGGTGGAGGCGGTGACAGGGCCGGGCCCCATTAATCTCACACGACGTGGCCTGTCTTTGATGTATGGCGGACAGACTCTGAAGGGTTATAAATCCTCTACGCTTCGGGTACAGTTGCCAGGCGTCGAAATTAAAAGGCGACTCTACTTGAATTATCACCTCGCATGAGACACACTCAGAGGTGAGACAACTCTCAGTGGCTGCAGAATGAAATGTTCTACTGACGTGGCTGGTCACACCTTGAGATGATGCAGGCGTTGGCTGGATAAACAAGCAAATAGTGACCCAAATTGGCGAACGGAACCATCTTGCTTTTGTTGGCTGCCAGGATCGGAGCGCCATTACAGTCTACCGCCACACAGCCGCCTCTTTAACTGATTTTTTAGCTTTCTGAGGCGAATAATACCCTATGGCCTCCTATCAGCAACATGGTGTATCAACCCACAGATACATTTATACCGCAGGCTCTCGCTTCCTGGTCCCCGCAAGCGATTAAAAGGTGTCAGAAAAATATCCCTTAAACCTTAACCCGGACCTGCCTCTCCCTGCTGCTGCTGCCTGGCTTACCTCCTCGCTCTCTCTCCCCCTCTCTCTCTCTCTCTCTGCCTACCACCTCCTGCATGGCCTGCCTCTTCCTGTCTGGCCTACTTCTATACTGATACTCTCCCACCCCGCAAGCATCCCACTCTCTAGCCTTTTTTATGACTATCCTGCACCTCTTCCTTAACTGACCTATACCTATACCTATACCTCTCCTTCTTCGTTGATTACAGTTTTCGATCCTAAGTAAACAGAGCTTTCCAAGGAATCATTAAAATTATCTGACATTATAAAAAGATACATGTGAAAGGTTTTTTTAGGAGGTATTACAGCACATTGTTTTGGAGTGATAAATCTGGAGCAAATGATTCCTCCAAACTATTCCAGGCAACAGGATACCATTATTTTTCTTCATCTGGGTCTGTTTCCTGGCACACTTTAGAGGAATCAAGGCGCTCCAATCTATCAAAAGTATACCATCTCCTTAACAAGGGTCAGGGTTACAAACGCTCTGCACACACACACACACGCTGCTTTTCTATATATGCCTCGTCTGGCCACTCCTCCCTTTTTGGTTTGGTTTGCCTGGTCGTCTGGAGAGAGAGAGAGAGAGAGAGAGAGAAGCTTCCCTCCCTCCCTCCCTGCCTTGTTAAACTGTGCTGAGTTAAGGGGGTACTTCACTTTAGTTACACTGGAGTGCTATGATTCCTCCAAAGTATAACAGAAAACAGGACCATATGAACACAAATAATGGTGTTCTGTTGCTTGGAATAATTTGGAGGAATCAATTGCTCCAGATTTACCAACACAATTGGTATATAATTTAAGTATATAATATAATACTTCAAATAGTTTACTTGGAAAATATAAACAATATATACACCATGCCCCTGTATAGGAGTTGAAAAGTACAGGGTATAATTTCCAAAGCAGCCAATAACTCTCCATCTTGACCCACACTGACCCACCAACACAACAACAACAACAACAACAACAACAACGACAACAGGTAAATTAAGGACCCTGTGATCGTGTATGATTGTTGGTGGTGGCTTCTGATTCCTCCTGACTATGCCACGAAACAAGCTCCTTCAATATAGAGGGGTGTTTCGTGGCAATATTTGAAGGACTCACAAACCTCCAATATTCAGACCACATTACGAGGTTCTTTAAAACACTCAGTAAATGGGAAGGTTATTGATTCCCCCAGACTATGCCAGGAAACAGATAACCTTAATGTTATAATGTTTCGTGGCATAGTTAGGAGGAATCAGTAGCCCGTGCACCAACCAATTTACCCTAAAAAAAAATCTACCCTGTTAGTAAATTGGAGCGAAGGTTATTGATTCCCCAAGACGATGTTAAGCCAGGATTGTGTAAACGACCTTAGTATTTTATTAGTGGGTCTGTTTTGTAGCCTATAGTTCAGAAGAATAAAATAAAGTGAGAAGAGAGGTGTAAAATGAAGGAAGAAGTGTAAATGGATTAAAGTGAAATGATTCCGGGTGTGGTATGGACGTGGGTGAGATGAGAGTAGTGATTTGGAGGGAGGGAGAAAAGGGGGAGGGACTGGAGGGTCGAAGGGTTTGCAAGAGGGAAGTATTGGAGGGGAAAAA
Organism: Petrolisthes manimaculis; assembly: GCA_034508575.1. Classification (NCBI taxonomy): domain Eukaryota; kingdom Metazoa; phylum Arthropoda; class Malacostraca; order Decapoda; family Porcellanidae; genus Petrolisthes; species Petrolisthes manimaculis. The sequence continues at coordinate 10,918 of JAWZYT010005294.1, forward strand.
GAGAGGGAATAATGAAACTGAAGACATGGAATAGTAGTGAGAGGGACGGAGTGTTAGCGTGGTGAGAGGGATCGAGTGTTAGCGTGGTGAGAGGGAAGGAGTGACAAAGGGAGAGTGAAGGTGGGACAGAGGAGGAGGGAGAGGTAGGGGGGAGAGGTAGGGGGGACAGAGGAGGGAGAGGTAGGGGGATCAGAGGGAGAGGGAAGGAGTGACAAAGGGAGAGTGAAGGGGGACAGAGGGAGAGGGTAGGAGGGAGAGGGAGGGGGTTTGCTTTCGATCGAGTTACGGTTCAGCTGACTGCTGTCATTACATCGATTTGCCACTTTGTATGTACGCATGGATGTATGTATGTACTGTGTTTGTGCATGTCAGATTACGTATGTATGTATGTATGTCTTAGTATACACTGTACTCATTATATGTGTGTATCCTTTATGTATGTCTGACGAATCATATATATTGCTAAGTATGAGTTTATATAGTTAGCATGTTTGAATAAAGTAAAAATGTGACGGAGGAACGAGTCTGGCAAAACGAAAAACTTGTCTCATAATGGGTTGTGATATATTAAGCCAAAGGAAAGTTTCTGATTCCTCCAAACCATGTCAGGAAACGAACGACCTTGTCTCATAATAATTGAGGCATCACGTTTCTTGGTGCACTGTGGAGAAATCACTACACTCCAATATTCCAACAGCAACACATAATTATATACTTGTGTTACTCTGGAGTGCCTTGATTCCTTCAAAGTATACCAGGAAACAGACCCACACGAAGAAAAATAATAGTGTCCTGTTGCTTGGAATAGTATGAAGAAAAATAATGGGTTCCTGTTGCTTGGAATAGTCTGAAGAAAAATAATGGGTTCCTGTTGCTTGGAATAGTGTGGAGGAATCCTTTACTCCAGATTTACCAACACTGTACTACCCCCTTAAGGACCCTGTGTTCGTGCATGATAATTGGTGGCTTCTGATTCCTCCTGACCATGCCACGAAACAAGCTCCTTCCACATAGATGGTGTTTCGTGGCAATATTTGAAGGACTCTTTTATCTCCAATTTTCAGACTACAACACAGGGTCCCTTAACACGTCCTGTGGTCTGCCCTTGTGTACACTTCAAGGGGACGACGAAAACCAGTCCAACGAGAGGGGGGAAAAATACGTGTACACACATACAGACACAAAGGAAAATATCACGTGAAGATTTATATGTTCCGTGCACAAACACACTAAGGAAAAAAAACACGACAAAATGTATATATGCACACACACACACGCAGAATATCGAACTGCTTGTAGGTATAATAACTGTACTAAATGTATTCACTAATTCTGACCATCGTATATAATTTTGGAACAAGGTGTGAGAACAAAAATAAAAAACAAATTTGATTAAAAGTAGAATAAACTAACAAGTATCCGAACGAACACATTTGAAGATAACTAACTCATAGATGGATATTAACCATCTATGTATAAAAAATATGTATGTATGTATGTATGTATGGACCAAGGAGCAACTCACAATAATAAAAAAAATAGACAACTTAGGAAAATATATAACAGAAGGAGAAGAAAAGAGAACAACAAGTCTCTATATATTGTTCTCCATATATCTCTAAGTTAGTGTTGTGTTTTTTCCCCTGATGCGTGATTAGGCCTTTGTTGTATTTATAGCTCTGAGAGGGTAAACGAAGGAAGGGGAGGGGAGAGAGAGAGGTGCAGAAAAAACAGGGAAGGTATTGATGGAGAGAGAGAGAGAGAGAGAGAGAGAGAGAGAGAGAGAGAGAGAGAGAGAGAGCGTGTGTGTGTGTGTGTGCATGGAGGGAGTGGGAGGGGCTTTTACGGCAATTAGGGAAGTGAGGAAAGAGGAATATTGAGGAAGAGAGATTGAAAGTGAGGGAAATACATGAAGAGGGTAGAAGTGAGTGTGGATGGGAAAGGGGTGACACCAGGAAGCATGGTGGAGGTGGAAGAGTCAGTGGAGGAGGGAAGGAGGGGTGGAGGAGGGAAGGAGGGGTGGAGGGGTGGAGATGGGAAGGAGGGGTGGAGGAGGGGTGGAGGGGTGGAGGAGGGAAGGAGGGGTGGATGAGGGAAGGAGGAGTGGAGGAGGGAAGGAGGGGTGGAGGAGGGGTGGAGGGGTGGAGATGGGAAGGAGGGGTGGAGGAGGGAAGGAGGGGTGGAGGAGGGGTGGAGGTGTCACGTGAAAGGAGGGGCTTGTCACGGAGGTAAGATAAATTGAGGGAGGGAAAAGCAGGAATGTCAACGAGGTATACGTATACAGCATTGGAGGAGGAGGAGGCGAAGGTAGGGGAGAGGGAGGGAGGGAAAGTGAGAGAAGGGAAGGGAAAGGGAGAGAAGGGGAGGGTAAATGAGTGAAGGTAAGGGGAGAGAGAGAGAGAGAGAGAGAGAGAGAGAGAGAGAGAGAGAGAGAGAGAGAGAGAGAGAGAGAGAGAGAGAGAGAGAGAGAGAGAGAGAGAAGATCTATTACTAAAGCCTTTCCTTAAATCACACTTCACACACTCTCTCTTTCCAAATATTTTCGTAATTGTTACCTGTGAGCAAATAGTTTCTCCAGTCATTAGAGTGAATACCAAACAGGTCACAGTACAAGGTAAAGGCTACATACAACAATAACATCCTATAGTAAACCAAGGGAGAAGAAATGACCAAATCAATGTATATTAAAAAAGAACCCACGGCGTAGCCGTGGCTGACGAAGCCAGTGCTTGTATAAAAAAAAAATTATATAAAAAAAAAATTATATAAAAAAATTTTATATAAATTTTTTTTTATATAAAAAAAAATTATATAAACAAAAATTATATAAAAAAAATTATATAAAAAAAAATTATATAAAAAAAAATTTCTATACAAAATAATTTCTATAAAAAAAAATTTCTATAATTTTTTTTTTCTATAAAAAAAAATTTCTATAAAAAAAAATCTATAATTTTTTTTTATATATAAAAAAAATTTATATAAAAAAAAATTCTATAAAAAAAATTCTATAAAAAAAAATTCTATAAAAAAATTCTATAAAAAAATTTCTATAAAAAAAAATCTATAAAAAAAAGTATATAAAAAAAATATATATAAAAAAATTATTTAAAAAAAAAATATATATAAAAAAAAATTATATAAAAAAAAATTTATATAAAAAAATTTTTATATATAAAAAAAATTATATATTTTTTTTTTATTTAAATTGGGGGTAGGGCGGGGGTGGGGGCGTGGGGTGGGGGGGGGGGCGGGGTGAGCGAAGCGAGCAGCGCCGCAGGCAAAAGCACCCACGGCGTAGCCGTGGCTGGCGAAGCCAGTGCTTGTAATAATATAATAATACAACAGAACACAACAACAACAAACTGAATAAAGTATCATTAATTATGGGTATTGATGAACACTTGAAAAAACTATATACATCACCCTCCTATATTGAAGTCTTTAGTAAGTCCTGTGGTTACCAAGTTAATTAAAGAGAGGAATCTTTTGTTGGTAAAGGGATGGCATAGTGATTCCTCCAAATTATACCACGAAACAGATCTCCTATTAGTAACACTGGTGTCGTCTGTTTCCTGTCATAGTATGGAGGAATCAGTAGCCTTCCAATTTACCAACAAGATTTTCCTCCCATAAGGTTATAGATTGTCTGTTTCCTGGCACTGTTTGGAGGAGTCAGCAATTCTTCCATTAGGCCACAGCATAAAAATCACTAATACAGAATAACATAATATAAACACACACACACACACACACACACACACACACACACACACACATACATACATACATACATACATACATACATACATACATACATACATACATACATACACACACAGACACACACACACACACACACATAAATGCAATACTACTTTAAATTTATGCGGAACTGAATAACTGAATATAATTATTTATAAGAATGGAAAAAAATATATATACAAATGAGAAAATATTGATTAATTATGACAGGTATAATCTAAGGAGAAGGGGAACTGAGGAAAGAAAGGAGGAAGGCAGCGAGGAACGAGAAGAAAATAAATGGAGATGATAAGGAGGAGGAGGAAGAGAGGAAAAATGATGAGGAAAATGGGTGGCATGTAAAATTAACGAGGAAGATGGCGTGTGGTATGTGAAGGTATGTGAGTGGTATGTCAGGCTGGAAGAAAGGGAAGAGGAGGAGGAGGAAGAGGAAAAGAGGAGGAGGAGGAAAAGAGAAGGAGGAGAAAAGAGGAGAAGGAGGAGAAAAGAGAATAAGGAGGAGAAAAGAGAAGGAGGAGAAAAGAGAAGGAGGAGGAGAAAAGAGAATAAGGAGGAGAAAAGAGAAGAAGGAAGAGAAAAGAGAAGGAAGAGAAAATAGAAGAAGGAGGAGAAGAGGAGGAGTAAGAGAGGAAAAGAGGATAAAAGAGGATAAAAGAGGAGAGGAAGAGGAGCACGGGAAAGAGAAAAAGGAGGAGCAGGAGAGAGAAAAAAAAGATGAGAGAGAGAGAGATAGAAAGAGAGAGAGAGAGAGATGAGTTATATGAAATATGAGACAAACGAATGCCTTGAGAAAGTTGAGAGATGAACAAAATAGAGAAGAAATGGAGTAAAAATTAATTACAAGTATTAATAATGGTTAAAAGAAGGAGAGAAGGAGGAAAGAAGTGAAGAGGAGACGATAATGATGTAAATTAGAAGATGAAGAAGTAGATTAGAAGAGAGAGAGAGAGTTTTTGAGAACAAGAGAGACAAGAGAGGAAGAAGAAAAAGAAGAGAAAGAGGAAGAGGAGGACAAGGGAAGAACCATGCAGAAAGACAATTGAAGAAAAAGAAAAAAAAGATGATGATGATGAAGACGAGGAGGAGGAGGAGGAGGAAGAAAAAGAGGAGGAGGAAGAAGAACCAAAGATACAAGTGAAAAAGAAGCAGAATAAGATGAGGAGGAAGAGGTAAACGTAGGAAACACATAAAAATCCACAAAAACCCTTCCTTCCCTCCTTGATTAATCGCCCGGCCACCATTGAACGCAAGAACAAAGGCCACGCTCGTATTTCTCGGCGTCTGTGCTGGCTGGTGCCCACGAGGGAATGATAAGTGCAGTGTGGCTCAGAGCTGGCCTGGCTGGCTGGCTGGGTGCTGGGGGTGTGTGTGTGTGTAAGAGAGAGAGAGAGAGAGAGAGAGAGAGAGAGAGAGAGAGAGAGAGAGAGAGAGAGAGAGAGAGTGTGTGTGTGTGTATGTGTATCAGTGTGTGTGTGTGTGTAGTGATTGATCGAAGCTATAGCTCTTTTATAGGACGGGGTGATTGATGGCTCTAGTGCTGTGCTGAAGTGTTGGTAGCTTAGATGAAAGGTGTGTGTGTGTGTGTGTGTGTGTGTGTGTGTGTGTGTGTTATGATGCAGCTTGATGTGATATACAGTATGTAGGTCAAAGTGTGAGTGTGAGGTAGGACAGAAATGTGTGCTGAGGGTGTGTAAGGTCAGGATGTGATATATAGTGTGAATGGGTCAATACTTTTCAATTCATTTCAAAACAGGACATATGCATATAGGAAATGGGTAATGTTTTGGTATGAGTCAGGGTGTAGTGAGCTGATGGTGTTGCTGGGGGGGTATGGATGAGTGGGTGTGGGTGTCTGGATGGGTGGGTAGGGTATGAATGAGTGGGTGTGGTGAGTGTGTGTTTGTGGGTGGGTGAGGGTGTCTGGATGGGTGTGGTGTGAGTGTGGGTGTGTCTGGATAGGTATGGGGTGGGTGTGTTTGTGGGTGTCTGAATGGGTGTGGTGTGTGTGTGTGTGTGTGTGTGTGTGTGTGTGTGTGTGTGTCTTGATGGGTGTGGTGTATGTGTGTGTGTGTGTGTGTGTCTGAGGGTGTGATAGCGTGGGCTGGGATGATACATGTGTGAGGCTGCAGTGAGACACAGTGAAGGACGGATGGCTCTATTTGTGTCTGTCTGTGTGTATGCGCACCTTCTATAACCCCCCCCCCCTCTCTCTCTCTCTCTCTCTCCTTGCATTTCACAACGTACCCACAGGGAATTGAGGGAGGTTAGGGAGGGAGGGTACTGAGGGGAGTGGAAGAGAGGGAGGGTACTGGGGGGAGAGGAAGAGAGGGAGGGTACAAGGGGAGGGGAAGAGAGGGAGGGTACAAGGGGAGGGGAAGAGAGGGGGGTTCCGTGGGGGGGTGAGGTATAGAGGGGAAGGAAGGGAGGGGAGAGAGTCTGTCTGCTTCTCGGTATGACTGTAATTACCTGTAAGTTTGGGTAGGTTCAGTGTGTGCGTGTGTGTGTAGGAGGGAGCTAAGTGGGCCCTATTACCTCTCTCTTACTTCTTCTCTCTCTCTCTCTCTCTCTCTCTCTCTCTCTCTCTCTCTCTCTCTCTTTCTCTCTCTCTCTCTCTGTACATATATCACTGTTGTGCTTGCATCTATCCCTCTTAACTTGAGTATGGTACCAAAAACAGTACCATATAATCAGTTGTTTATACAGAATACTTTATGTCACTGCACTATGTAGTAATTACAGTGTATATAATTTATGTAGCAATTTCCTTACTTTCTGTAACTCTTATAATTATACTATGAGACGAACATTTGGGTATTTGAACATTAGTTAATTTTTGACATTTGACGATATGAGTGAGTAATTGTAAAAAGTAATTATTGCAACAATATTGGCAATTACAGATGGAGAAATCCTGCTTCCATATCCCAACACTAATAAAATATTCCTCTCTCTCTCTTTCTCTCTCTCTATCTCTCTCTCTCTCTCTCTCTCTCTCTCTCTCTCTAGTTTAACATGATGCCTGTCTACCCCAGTTCGAGCCACCAAAGAGAAGCTGCAATATATAAGTGACCACCAGACTAACTAACTCTACCCAGAGAGAGGTCGTCTTACTGTTGGTAACCACAGAGGCCTCACAGGAGACCCCGTAACTACACCTGATCCCTGTCTTGCTTGAACACACCAACTAATTCATATGTTTGTGGTAATTTACGAGCCCACGTCCGTTGCATAACCCTAACGAAATCGAGAAGTTGTGATTATTTCTCGTCTCTAAATAGTCTCGGTAGCCCTCGCCTCAAACTCCCTCCCTCCCTCCCTCCCTCTCTCCGTAGCCCCTCCCCCCCCCCTTCCTTTGCTTGTCGGAGTCACGTTTCTAGAGAGAGAGACAGGCGGGCCATTCGTCATACACCAGGCCCACCGTCATGAATTATAACCCCACACCACCTGGTCTGGCCCACCTCTTCGTTCGTCCTTCTGTCTGTCTGTCTGTCTGTGTGTGTGTTGATTGGTGAGGCTCATCTGATGACAGCCCAGTCGGAATGTGATGGATGAGGTGTAATGTGTGATCTAAAAGAGGCCATCTAGCAGGGGCAGTGATAGCCGACACTCTCTTATATACCTTCCCCCACTACACCCCTCGTTTGTTGGTGTCTTCATTGAGGTACTGATGGTAAGGGATGGATGGTGGAGCTAGAGAGAGAGAGAGAGAGAGAGGCAGGCTTAGTGTGTCCTTCCCTTGCCTTGTACAAAATCACTACTATATACCACTACTTATACCATGCACACCATTAGGCAACGTACCACCACAACCACGTATAATTATAGATGGAGGTCAGAGAGGAGACTGACGAAACAAAAAATAGAAAATGAATGTCACTGAAAGGACTTGGTTAATCAACATGCCTAGCAATCATCGCCTCTTCCCCGGTGCTAATGTGTTTTCTAGGTCAGCTAACCTGTCAGCCACCTGGGAACTATGTGTATTAATTCATGGCCATCAGAGGAGGATCAAAGTATCAATCAATCAATCAAGAGAGGTTGTTATTCCGTTCCTATTCTGAGTGTCATTACCTCCTTCACAACCATGATACTCCAGAACACAAAAGTAGAGAGGTTAACTAACAAATATTCCCATTAGCCAGCTGATAACTCACTACTGTTCATCTTCAAAAGTCTTCATTTTAATCCTTTAATATCCAGGCATCTTCTTTGCTCTCTCAGCGACCCTATGTAGCACAACGAGGTAAAAGCAATAAGAAACATCAGCCTTTATATACAGAAAGTGGACTTTTAATACATTCGCGGTGTTATGGCTGAAGAAGGCACGATTAATCTTCATTATGCCTGAGTATATATAATTTCACATAATGAATTGCTTCGAAATGCACAGAGGTAAAAAACGAAACATCTTAAACGAGGTTTGTGGCCCACAATGCAATTATCCGTAATTTGCGACTCGGAAGACTCAAATAGAACAGTCTGGCCACAAGATATGCATATAATTTGTATAATAAACATCTATGTGCAGTATTTATTGTTTTCAGCTCAGGTTCCCTCTCGGCTAAACCTTTCCACCTCACGACCACCACCATCATCAATACCACTACCTCTTCTCCACCACTACTTACTCCTTTTACCTTCCACCCTCCCCACTTCACCACCATCATCAATACCACTACCTCTTCTCCATCACTACTCCTCTTACCTTCCCCACTCCTTCCAATTCCACTACTCCTCCTCCCCCTCCCCCCTTCTCCCTCCTCCCATGCCAAGTACAATCCCCTGCAGTTCCGCATCTGACTTGGGTATATAGGCGACTTTTGACACATAGGCCCAACACTTTGAAAATGTCATATAAACCCATTACCTGAGTCAGTGTGTATCAGTTGTCAATGCTCACTGCTTTATAATTATCATCGTTGGGTAATGCAAACAAGGAAATGAAGGGGGATTACTCATGAAGGGAATTACTCAACCCCTACCATGCACCCCTAAGCTCCTCCCACAACCCCTCTCTCCCTCCTCCCAGTATACCATTTCCTCTCTCAGCCCTCCCTTTCCTCCCTTAACCCAGACCTCCAATTATACTGTTCCCTCTGTATTCTCTCAGACAACTCTCCTCTCCACTCCTTTGCTTGAACCATCTATCTTTCTTCTGCATAGCCACATTGGTGTCTGCCCCTCCTCCTCCTCCACCTTCCCCCCTCCTCCTCCTCCTCCTCCTCCTCCTCCATTCCTTCTCCTTCCCTCCTCCTCCATTCCTTCTTCTTCCCTCCTCCTCCTTCATTCCTCCTCCTCCAATGGTTACTTCCCGTTTACCTCCTCTTCCTGGTTTGTTTACTGAGAGCGTTTCCCAGATTGTTAAGATTTCCTCATTCTTCATGTAAATTATCTATACTTTTGAGATGGCAATGCAAAATTATAGATGTACATTTTTTGTTTATTTTTGGCAAGGTGGATATTATTCCTCATCCTCACATGATGAAGTGTTTTTGCATTGCTGACTCCATTTGTCTTCTAACTAAAAATTACATACAGACTTTAATCTTAGTCTTTGGGTTACTTCCTCAATGTCTCTATCCAAATGTGTGTTTTTTTCTCGTGTCAATATTTTACTAACTACATAACCACCAAGCATGTATCCGGGCCACCAATGTAATAGTAAATAATATTTCATTTTCTCCAACTCTCCGCGGTCATAGTTGTTGTTGTTGTTGTTGTTGTTGTTTCTTCAGTGGTGCTAAATTACCATATGATTTACATTGTATTATCTTGCTACCTATAATTGTCCTTCACTTAAAAACTCCTTAGATCACATTAGACTCGTTAATACTGCATCTCTTTATTTTTTACGGATCTGCAGTAAAATAAATATTCAAGTCATGTGAGGATCGTAGGAACAAAAGGTTGTGAATATTGAATTATTTTATGGTTTCTCTCTGCCACCAGCTCCGTCACCCATCAGAGAGACGTAAGAGGGGGGAGAAAAGAAGACGAGGGTAGGAAGAATGGAAAAAGAAAGGAATAAAGGAGGAGGAGGACAGATGAGGAGAAAGAAGACGAGGAAGGAGAACAGAAGACAAGGGGAGGAAGAATGGAAAAAAGGAAGAACTAAAGAAGAGGGAGAATAAGGAGGAGGACAGGTGGGACGATGGGAGAAAGGGGAAGGAAGAAAAGGGGGGAAAAGGAAGGAGAAAAAAAGACGACGAGGGGAGGAAGAATGGAAAAAAGGAAGAATAAGGAGGAGGACAGGTGGGGCGATGGGAGAGGAAGGTGAAGACTCGTGAAGGCCACCCAAGATCAGGACAAATCACCACCACCACCACCAGGTCACCTCTACCCCCCCCCCCCCCACCACCACCAGGCCCTCTCTACCCAGCGTCCCCCCCCCCTCCCCACACACACACACACCGATCATGTGGAGTAATAACATGAGTGGCGATACTCTCTCATTACCACGGCGATCCCTCACGTGACCACCCTCGATTAATTATTACAAATATTATGCTTCATGGGTAGTTTGAGGGTGAGATGACTACTACTTTATTATTATTATTATTATTACCCAGAGCCCATCTTTGTGAGAATGGGGGCAGAGTGCATGGATAAATGGAGGGTTGAGTTGTCGTTGAGGACTTCATTATTACATATATATAGACATTTCTCTTCCTTCTCTTGATTCTTTACCCTCAAGGCCTTCCCTCACCTTCCTCACCCCATTCTACCAACCAGGAAAAGTAAGCAAAGGCAAGGTGACTTTTCTAACTAGTTTTCTGATATATCCAGCCTTTGACGACGAAGTTTTAAAATATACTCTACAATATGCACCTAAGATATTTACTCTTCCTTCAACGGTTGCAGAATGACTGTATAATAACTGTATATTCTGCTCGAATGTAATTATTATATTCTGTTCGTGCTTCTTTAGGCAGACGGAACTCGAAATGCAGGTCGAGTCAGTCCTTAAATACCGACAAACTGACAATTATCCGCTTGGTGTGCTGAGGAGAGAGGACCAGGAGTACGTGGGTGGTAGGTAGTAGGGAGGTAAGTTGGTGGGTGGTGGGTGGTAGGTGGGTGGTATGTGGTACGTGGGTGGTAGGGGTGGGGAAGTTGGTGATATGGGGAAGGGAGTACATGGGTGGTAGGGGAGGGACATGGGTGGGTGGTAGGGGGAAGGGAGTACATGGGTGGTAGGGGAGGGACATGGGTGGTGGGGAGCTAGAATGCGGACGTGGTGGGGTGCATGATAGACGGTGCTGGGACGGTAAAGGGTTTGCATGTCAACCACACAGGAGCCAATTAAAAGACACCTAGTCACATTTTCAGTATCAGTCAGTATTCACCTCGTTGAGTTGGACACAGCGGAGGCCAAGGACTCGTCTGCTAACTTCATTGGTGGAGATTTTTTTTACCTGTACGAGAAACGCATCAGCCAATCAAGCCAACTTTGACCTTTATACTGATTAGCCATTCTTGTTTGGAAATGACTTTTTTTTTATTCTTGTACGTCTAGACACTCAACTAAAGGTTAAATATGAATTCAAATTTGTTTCTACCTTGTTAAAATGTATATACAGTACGAGTAGTTATATTTTTTTATAGGGAAGCTATCACACACTCGTAATAAATTCTTCATACAGTACTTTAAGGACCCCGTGTTCGTGTAACCTATGTGAGAATTGAAGGCTTCTGATTCCACCTGACTAGGCCAGCCACCTAAGAAGCTCCTTCCATGCAGGTGGTGTTTCGTGATAAAATATTTGAAGGACTCATTATCTCCAATATTCAGACTACATCATAGGATCCTTTAAGTGGAAGTTCTTTTGTTGGTGAATTGGAAGGGTATACTGATTCCTCCTAACTATGTCATGCAACAGATCCCCTAGTCGTAACATTGAAGTGATTTGTTTCCTGGCACAGTTTGAAGATATCAGTAGCACTCCAATATACTAAAATGAGGTTCTCAATCCCTTAACCAAACTGGTCTATACACACAAGGCTGAATATACCACAAGTTTAGAGTCAGTTGGTTTACGTTTTCAACTTCACGACACGCCTATTCACCCTCAGTGTACACCTTCCTTCTAAATAATTATATTCTTGGGTAATAAAGGAGTCATAATTATAGGCATTACAGAATAAACTTGCAGCTCCAGTTGTATGTTTCATTGCCACTTTCATCTTCCCTTTGTTTGTGTATATCTTTTGTGAGGTGTCGGTGTGTAAATATCAAACTCCTTATAACTCTGTCAGCTTGTCTGTATTCCCTTCCACCTGCCTGCTTTGTCATATTTTTTTTTTAACAACCGCTGCATCATGGACCACCTGCCCGTCTATTCCCTTCCTCCCACTGCCTCTCTCTCTCTCTCTCTCTCTCTCTCTCTCTCTCTCTCTCTCTCTCTCTCTCTCTCTCTCCAGTGGTGATGTGGGCATGCAGTACTACCCGAGTCACTCTTTCAGTTCTTCAGCTGTCCATTCTTTCCAGTTATTTCTTTTATGTATCCTTTATATCTCCTCTTCCATTCAGCATTTTTTTATATTTGCATATTATTCTACCTAACTTGATATTCCAACCTATAATTATCTATACCATTCTTATCTCGACAGTCACTATATATTATCTATTACCTTTAGCACTCCACTTTTTACACTACCCAGCCTTTTTGTCCATCCTGTTTTTTATTTTCGATGATACATTAACTTTTCTTTCTCTTCCCAAATTCGCCCCTTCCCATCTCATGCACACCACCTTTTCCACTCACTTCTCCTCCCACTAACTATAAACACCCTCATCACCCAGATCTAACCCAGCGTAACACCACCTCACCCACCCATGCTACACAGTCCAACACATCGCCTTCATCTTCGAAACCACCAATGTTCCCTGTCTACCATTTCGACATGCCTCTCCCTGTCTACCCCTTGGACATGCCTTTCCCTGTTTACCCCTTCGACATGCCTCTCTCTGTCTGTCTTCGCTACGAACTGACTGAATGTCCTTGTCTCTCTCCACCACTCCCTGTCAGACTGTGGGGGTGACCTGCTTGGGGAAGAACCACATGTATGCATATAGATCTAAGCAGAAAAATATACTTAGCGTTTGATGCTGTTTTGTGTCATGCTAAAAGTCACAAATATATTCCTCGTTGTTAATGGGTTATAAATTTTCGTCACAATCATCATCCTTTCACTATTATATTGGAAAATCAAAACAAAACTATTCTCTCCTAACAACAGCAAGTAACTACATTTCACATTTTTGTTTGATGGAGTTTCTCTACTTTTTCCCAGAGTGTTGTCCTTCCTCCAGCCCGACCCTGAGGACATATGGCCGTCCCAGGACTGACCCACGCGGGGACACTGGCCGTCGTGGCTCTGGAGGGGCGCCACCACAATGGGTTACACCGACCGCAAGACACTCCTCCCCGTCACCTGTCCGTCTGGTTCCTGTCTGCTGTCGTGTATGGTCTGGTCTATAAGTACACGTACACTCGCTACGTGTATGTGATGCTAAGCAGTCATTGTGATCACGGGTTTCCTCCCAAGTTGTACGATATTGATTGTACGGTCACAAAATTTTATTATGTACACCTAACTTATATAAATTAGAAATTCAATCAAACAATAAAATAGTCATGACAAGGTAAACATGACTTATGACTTCAGAGAATGTCTGGTACTTGAAGCTAGAATTGTGGCATATTAGCTAGTAAAATATTTATATATATATATTTATATAAAAAATAGAATACAATAAACAAAGCTAACTTTCACAAATCCATTTTAAGGTATGCTAAGATTAGCTATCTAGATGGATTGCCTTACTGCCAGGTTTGTTAGTACAAGTCATCACCAAATGATCAGTCACCTCTCTTGTTTAACAGTGAAATCTGAGACTCCCACAATACAAACTAAACCAGACTAAAAATTTGATCACACAATACTCCGGATTTTGGGGGCTACAGAAGCAATACTCAGTGTATGTTTCATTCAAGTTATTATGAATACACGAGTTTAATCCACCATCAGATAGAAGAGGAGACATATATTGGTGACGACTGTACAATATACATGCAAAGGTTAGCAAGGTGAACTGACTGGCTGACGAGCTGGCTGATCTGACTGACTGACTGACTGGCTGGTACAGAGGTAAGCAAAGGCCAGTCTTATCAGATGCCCCCCTCACCCACTTGACTGGCTCAGGTGGCAATCACAAGCTCGACAATGGCACCTCCTACTCCTCCTCCTCCTCACCTTACCAAATTGTGTGCCCTCTCGTAAATCAACAGCAATCTACACGAATTATATGAACCGGAAGGGGATCTATAGGTGGCAATCTGGGAGTAGCCTGGGAGGTCAGAGGCCTGGATGATTGTGGGGGATCTCAGAGGGTGGGGGTGGGGGAGGAGACGAATGAGTTGGGGGGTTGGAGGGTTGGGGGTTGGGAGGGGAGACAAAGGGTGAAGGTGGGATACAAGTGTTTTAGTAAGAGAAGGTAAGAAAAATGAGAGAAAAGGGAAAATAAGACGAATAAGGGAAAGAGGGATATAGGGAAAGAGGGGTATAGGGGAAGGGAGTGAGTGGAGGGCAAACAGGGGTCAAGAAGCAAATTGAGAAGGCAGTCATTCCTCTACCTGCCTCCCCCTCCATCCCCTCAATAACCATCTCCATAAACACAATAATAACAATAATAAGTGTGTGATTGAGATGGTAGAGGGCGATGAATGAGTTATAACAACCATAGGCACAATTGAGTCCTCAGCAGTCCCATACTCTGCCCTGTTATATTACGAGGGAGAAGCGACCTGTCATTTTATTCTGCAGTACAGCATCATACCACAATTACCGCCACCAACAGCAACAAAAACAATACAAGAAAGTAAGTCATCACCGCTAACAACAACAGCAAATCAGACACTACCATCACCACCATGAACAACAACAACAAATCAGACACTACCATCACCACCATGAACAACAAAAACAAAACAACAAATCAGACACTACAATCACCACCAACAACACCAACTACAATAACAACAACAACAACAAATAAGCAACACAATATCCTCCCCTCCCCTCCCTAGTACGATCTCCTCCTCCTCCTCCTCCTCCTCCTCAGCCAAGACGAAGCAGCGAGTATAAACAGAGTGTCACAGGGAAGGGTTAACAGGGCGGCCCCAGTAACTCATGACTCGCTGTTATCATGGGGCGTCATCAGTGGGGTGTGAGGATGGGTGAGAGAGATGATGGGGGTGAACATGAGGGTGATGGAGAAGAGGGGGTGATGGAGAGGAAGAGAGATGATGGAAAAGAGGGGATAATGGAGATGAAGAAAAGAGGGGGTGAGGGAGAAATTGAGGGAGAGGGTTAAGATGGGGTGAAGGAGTTTGGGAAGAGGGCTTAAGAGAGAGAAATTGAGGGAGAGGGTATTTGAAAGAGGGGATGATGAAGATGAAGAAAAGAGGGAGTGAGGGAGAGTTTGAGGGAGAGGATGATAGGGAGAGGGGAGAGGAGAGAGGAGAGAGGAGAGAGGGGAGAGGGGAGAGGAGAGAGGGGTGAGGGTGATAGAGAGAGGTGAGGCTGTGAGGAGATAATCACGAAGGTATAAGTAAAGTTCAGCATGTGGTGGATAGACGAGTGAGAGGGAGGTGACACTTAGGGCGTGAATGTGGGCGGGCGGGCTGACTGGCTGGCGGGTTTGTGGGTGGCTTTTCATGGAACGAACACAAGACGCCCTTAATTCACCGTCTGCTCCCCTGGTGGTCGTTTGTGACACCTTCTCCCGTGTGAGTATATAATTCTTCAATCTATACAGTGGTCCTCTTTTTCCCTCACCCCTTTACTCAATTTATGGCATCTTTCCCTAGACGAAAAATTCATCATACACAAACAAACAACCGAGCTTAAAGGTGTGTGTGTTGTCATGCCCCTTGACAGTGTATATTGATTATTATGTATTTCGTATATTGTATATTATGTATTTCTGTGTATTGTATTTCTGTTATGTATGACTGTATAGACCCCAGCCACTGACGACCGTTCCCGCACCACTTCCTTCCACCTTTAACTATCAACGAGGCAGTCTCTCGTTCCACTCCCCATAGAGTCGAGTGCCTTCACTCCCTTCAGGAGGTTTGAAGGTACTACTTCGATCAAGCCTTCGAAGTAGGCCGGGCTTCACCCGCCTGTATATAAGGCGCCCAACTTGCCCCAAAATGGCAGTCTCATCAGCAGCTTGGCTGCTTCTTGACATCAAGGCCTATATATATTCTCTCTCCCAAAGGTTTTGTAAGGTGGTGGTCCGGAAACGGGACAAAGTGTGTTATAAGTGAGCTGCGTCCACTTCACCCAGATAAGTTTATATTGTGTGTGTACTATTTGTAAGGTATGTCCCTATCCTCATTTGTGCTGTGTTGCTGTTCACTGTCCTGTTTCAACTCGGGGGTGTTTATATTTATATGTTCTGTCTTGGTTATTGGTGAATATTCAACTCAGGGGTTATTCCTTATGTTCTGGAGTTTGGTGAATAATTATTTTAACTTAACTAAACCTGGTTGTTTCCTGCTTACCTTAACCAACTACGGTGACGAGTGGCTTCTCACAGTGATACTGAGCCCCTAGACAGGTACTTATTGCTCACTGTCCATTACTGTGTTAGGCTAGAACGTTACAGTGTGTGTATGTGTATGTGTGTGTGTGTGTGTGTGTGTGTGTGTGTGTGTTCGACTGACGAGTTAAATTACGTGTTGTTGTGTAGAGGAAGGATAATGCTAATGGGTATTAAAATGGAAATTATATTTTCTATTAGAAATAATGACAATTATGAGTTTACATTAAAGAATATGCTAATAATAAACTTAGAAAATCACAGAACTGGTAATGATCAATTATCTAATAGGATAATTGTCTGAGATTTGTCTATGACAATTTCATTCTCTGGTCTCTCGTAATTACGTGTTATAAAACCAAACAATAATTCTATAAATAAAAACATCTTGTGATACGTCTTGAATTAACGTTATACAAGCTTGGTAACATGTTCCTTTACTTTTCGTTATCTTTCACCTGATATTCATTGTCTTCTTGGCAGTTTCCCTCTTTCAGCCATATTAAATTTCATATCTAGTTTACACTCTTAAGAATCTCTCTTTCTCTTTCTCTCTCTCTCTCTTTCTCATTTGTTTCTTTTCGTCATCTTTATCCTTCCCTCTTCACCTGGACCCTTCTCACCCTTCTCAATAAGTCCCCCTTCTAAGTCGCCTTATCACAGCGTGCGAGGGATGGGGGCCGGGGGCGGGCGTTATGGGGCTTGAGGGGTGGGGGTAACAGCGCCCTCCACACAAAGAATGACAGATGGTTCGGGGGCGGGGCGGGGTGGGGTGAGGGGGAGCCGAGGGAGGATTTAAGGGGTCCAGGAGGGCGTGTGGATTAATTATCATGCACCCGTAATTAATGGTAATCCCCAAAGATACCAAGGGGTCTTAACCATATCTCCACAGAAGCTCCCTTGCCACACAGAAAAGG
Organism: Petrolisthes manimaculis; assembly: GCA_034508575.1. NCBI lineage: Eukaryota > Metazoa > Arthropoda > Malacostraca > Decapoda > Porcellanidae > Petrolisthes > Petrolisthes manimaculis. The sequence goes on from JAWZYT010005294.1 coordinate 28,213, forward strand.
GGACAGCCAACTCAAAAATAAACACAACTACGGTACTCATAAACTAAACACATACGATATATACGTGTTTCCATATACTGAGCACGAGGAATAATTTACATTTATATTATCCAGAATTCAGAAATACAATCTTTGCAATAACTGGGTATTACACAATAATAACTACGGTATATACCGCATGATAAAAAAAAGTTCTAAATAGATCAGAGCAAGGTGCCAACTCCGCTGAGTACTAAGCCACTTAACTGTTTTTATTGTTATACTTGTATAATACATAATAATTTGATATATTCAAGATCCTTTATGGAACTTGTAGACCTCTGGAATTATTCAGGATTACAAGACTCCATAATTTGCTGTTTGTGATAATTAACCGAGAAAACACTAAACCAGACAAGAATCGCATGAGACCTACATGAATGACCACTTAAAACTCTTGTGACAAGAAATTGATCCCATGACAGAATTGGACGTGAATTGAGGGAAGGGGCATGATGGGAATGGAATGGGAGTAGCAGGAAAGGAAGGTGAAGGAAGGGGAGGGGAGGAGAAGGGAGATGAAGGAAGGGAAGGTGAAAGGAAGGAAGGGAAGGTGAGGGGAAGGGAGGGTAGCAAGGGCAATGTGGGATGTATTAAGAGGTTCAAGGGTGGGAAGGGGTGTGATGGACGAGCACTTGGATGTTTATATCACAGTGAGGGATGGGGGCGAGGACGGGGCGAGGATAGGACGGGGGAATAGGGGAGAGGAAAGAGGGGGACCCGGGTGAGGATAGGACAGGGAAATTGGGGAGAGGAAAGAGGGGGACCGGGGCAAGGGAGCAAAGAGGATGGAGCAAAGACGGGGCAGTAACATGGTAATGATGGGGAGGGGGACATTGATTGGGAAAAGAAGGAAAGATGCAAAAACGAGAGAAGGATGAGAGAGGGTGATTACAGGAGCTCAATGAGGATGGGAAAAGGATGAAGGAAAGACGAGGAAAAGGGCAGGGGAGGTGAAGAGGAAATGGGCAGGGAAAAGGACGAGGAGAGGCAAGGTGACGAGGAAAGGACAGGGGTAAGGATAGAGAACGGTCTGGGACTAAAAGAGCGAGTTGGAATGTAGGCAGGGGGCGTGTGTGTGTGTGTGTGTGTCGTGTCATGGACAGGCTGTCGTCAGATTAGGTCCTGCTCGTTGGACATCTTATATAATGATAAATGGGGTCTTGTGGTTCATGTTAATTTGCTTGACATTGCATACATCTTTAATTTCTTGATTTTATTCGCTATTCCTCAGATAATATTGATTTTTTAATATAGCTTCGATGAAAACAGGCTCATGCATGTAATATGATAACAAATATTTTAAAGTATATATTACGCAAGTGGGTTTACTTCAATAGGGCCATTTGTTTTGGTTGAAGTGGAGACGAAATTTACCTTCAAACTCTGTCACGAAACACGCTACCGAAACACACGAGCATGGAATCCGTTTTCAGGCATAGTTTGGTGAAATCAGTACGTTTCCAATATACCGGAAACATACGACCCTCTTGAGACCATCGCACCAACCTACCATAAAACATTGATCCACCCACATACACCCATGCAATCCCGACCCAACAGTACTCACCCTCATCCCACCTACCAACCCATATGCACTCACCCTCAACCCACCGACCTATAGCCTACCCCAAACATTACTCACCCACATGCATGTTATCCTGTCCCATCTGCACACACTCTCCTGCCAACTCAGTCCAACACCTCTTGACCAAACTACAACACACCCTTCTATCAACCCACCTCCAAACCTTTAACCAAACTACAACACACCCTTATATCAACCCACCTTCAAACCTTTAACCAAACTACAACACCCTTCTATCAAACTACCTCTTTAACTCACTTTCCCAACTAACCCCCACATGAATTTCGATCTAATCACCCTATCCCAATACAACCCCAATATTTAACCCTCTTTACAGCACACCCTATCCTGAATAAAAACCGAACATCGAAGCACGTACGTACATATATTATTCGCCTCCTATACCAACCCATCCTCAAACCACTTAACCCTCTTTCACCTACTCAACCCCCCAACCCTTACAGAACCCCCCTTACAGAACACACCCTATCTCCTGACTAGGCCACCGAACCTCGACCCACCTACATACACCCCTATCCCGACCCACCCACCGCAACCAACCCACCCCCAAATTACGAACGATCAGGTTGCCGGACAAGAGCCATTAATCACTATCAGTCGCAAGTTGCAAGCCCCGAGATTTCGAGTTTGACAGACGGCATTCATCATATTTTCAAGGGGGAAGGGGAGAGGTGTCAGAGAGAGGGGGGGGAGGGGGAGAGGAGATGTGTGAGAGAGAGGGGAGGGGGAGAGAGGTGTCAGAGAGAGAGGGGAGGGGGAGAGATGTGTGAGAGAGAGGGGGGGAGGTTGGGAGAGATGATGTGAAAGAGAGAGAGGGGGGAGGGGAGGTGGAGGTGTGAGTGAGAGAGAAGGGAGGTGGAGAGAGATGTGTGAGAGGGGGAGGGGAGAGATGTGTGAGAGAGGGAGAGGGAGAGATGTGTGAGAGAGGGATAGATGTGTAAAGGGGGGGGGGGAGAGGGAGGGGGGAGAGGTGCATGTGTGTGTGTGAGAGGTAGGTGGCGTGGGAAACGGGGGTAGATATGATGAGGTAGAAGAGGGAATGGAGGTGGGGGTGATTAGGTTAGGTAGGGAAGAGGGGAAAGGGGAAGGAATATGCTGGGAGGGAGGGAGGGACAGGTCTCATGTGAAGGGGAGGAGAAGGGAGGAGAAGGGAGATAGAGGTAGGATAAGAGAATAATGTGAAAGGGACAAAGGATGAGGAGGAAGTGAAGGGATGAAGGGAAAACAAGAAATACAAGGAAAGAAAAGGAAATTTGGTAATAGTATCAATGAAAGTAGTGAAAGTAACTAAAGAAAACGAGAAAATAAAAGAGACTGAAAGAGGAAGGAGAAAGGGGAACGATGCATAGGTAAAGGGTACTGAAATATATTGAAAATAAGAGAGAGAGAGAGAGAGGAGAGGGGGTAGGGGGGTGGGGGATATGAGGGAGCTGGGTTAACTTTGGTCATGAATCAATTCCTTGGCCGCTTTGAGTGATGTTAATAATAATAATAGTATTAATTAAAGGACTGGGTGAGGCACTGGCTGGGGCAAGAAGGGTTCATTATTTTCCTCCCGTGCTTCCCAAGATAAAAAAAAAACAAAAAGAAAAAAAACATTATGGTCAGTACAACAACTACAACAACGCCTATGTAACAAAAAGTAACATAAAACAACGCCTACATGAATGCAGTAAAAAATAATAGTGAAATGAGAAAAACTATACTACTACTATTATTATTATTATTATTATCATTATTATTATTATTATTATTATTACTACTACTACTACTACCGGTACTACTACTACTAATACTACTCTACTGCTACTGCTACTAATACTACTCTATTATTCTCTACTACTACTGCTACTAATACTAATACTACTCTATTACTCTACTACTACTACTACTATTGATATTGTTATTATAATGAGAACTATAGCAATACTACTACTAATACTAATGAGATACCAATGAGAACACACTTATGGGAGTAATATCTCTCTCTCTCTCTCTCTCTCTCTCTCTCTCTCTTCTCTCTCTCTTCTCTCTCTTCTCTCTCTCTCTCTCTCTCTCTCTCTCCACCTCGCACATGCTTAATTAAAACCTGCGCATTAAAAACTTTTATCTTGTCCCCCACTAAGCGGTCAGAATTAATGGCTAACACTCACTCCACAACTTCCCTCCCTTGTCCAAACCTCTCCTCTCCTCTATATTCTAACCCTCCTAACTTCTACCTTTATTTCTCTTAACACCCGCTAACATAACATAACATGGAAGGAGGAACAGAGATGGAGAAGAAAACATGTGCACAAAAATGAATAAAGGAAAATAATGATGATTAGTGATTAGGAGGAGGAGAGATAAAAAGGGAAAAAAATGCGAGAAGAGATAGATAGATAGGAGGCGAAAAGAGAATACATAAATCATAAAAGAGAAAGAAAAAAGATATATAAATATATATATATTTAGAGAGAGAGAGAGAGAGAGAGAGGGGGGGGGATGAGAGGGGGAGGGGGGTAGGGATAAAAAGAAACTCACGAAAGAGGAAGGAAGCAATGACAATATAAAAAATAAGAAGCCATAAAACATCTTACCCCACTCACACAGGAATAAAAAAATCTCCAACACATATATCTATCCTTTTTTTCCATTTTTTCCCCCTCCCTCCATTTCAGATTTTCAGGCCGCATCGAGATGACCTCAAGCGGATGGCCAGCAACACAAAGGGAAGAAGAAGGTGGAGTAAAGAAGGAGGAGGAGAAGTTGGAGTAAAGAGGAAGGAAAAGTTGGAGTAAAGAGGAAGGAAAAGTTGGAGTAAAGAGGAAGGAAAAGTTGGAGTAAAAGAGGAAGGAAAAGTTGGAGTAAAGAGGAAGGAAAAGTTGGAGTAAAGAGGAAGGAAAAGTTGGAGTGTAAAGAGGAAGGAAAATACAGATGACGAAAATTGGAGAAACAAGATGACGAAGAAAGGAGAGAAAATGAAAGATAGAGAAACAAGATGAAGAAAGGAGACAAAATGAAAAGGAAAATTGATGAAAAAAAGAATGAAGAAGAAGCAGACGAAGAAAAAACAAGACGAAAGATGGAGATAAATGATAAAAAAAGTATGAGAAAAGAAAAGGGAGGAAAATAAGAAAAGGTGAAGAAAAAAGAAAATAGTATGTTGATGAAAGAAAAAGATTGAAGGAGGAGAAGGAAAACAGAGGAGGAGGAGAAAGAGAGGAGGAGGAAGAGGAGAAAGGAGGAGGAGGAGGAGAAAGAAGGAGATGAAAGGAGGAGGAGGAGGAGGAGGAGGAGGAAGGAGGAGAGGAGGGACAGAAGGAGGAGAAAACCCGAGAAAGGAGG
>JAWZYT010005295.1:0-40000 GCA_034508575.1 Petrolisthes manimaculis
GTGATTGGCAGGCGTATTTAGACATAGTTCACAGTGATTGGCTGTTTTGTTTTTTATAGTCCTGTAGTTGGGAGTGATTGGCAGGCTTTTTACACATAGTTCCGAGTGATTGGCAAGCTTTTTTAGTCCTAGTTCAGAGTGATTGTCAGGTTTTTTTACATAGTTCTGAGTGATTGGCAGACCTTTTTTCTTAGTTCTATAGATCGGAGTGATTGGTTCTCTTTTAATAATGGTTGGAAGTGATTGGCAGGCTTTTATTTTGTCCTACACTTCGAATGATTGGCACTCTTCTTTTACTAATGGTTAGGACTGATTGGCAGGCTTTTATTTTAGTGATAGTTCGGAGTGATTGGCAGAAGTATTCACTCGTATAGATTCGGAGTGATTGGCAGGAGTAGGACTATATAGTTGGAGTATTTAGTTGTATAGTTCACCAGGTTCGGGATCACAAAACACGAACATCATTTAGTGGAGTGACTGAGGTTTGTTTTGGTGGAGTCGATGGTATGTAGTGAATGAAGTCTTGGTCAGGTACAGAATTATATAGTTTGTACGACACACCATCGGGTTCTGTATACAATATAATGTTCCTGCCAGTGTGTGTGTGTGTGTGTGTTTGGTGGTAGGTTTTTGTGTTACTTATTTTTTAGTTTGTATGGTAGATGTGTCTGTGTTAATGGAGTATAGGCTATATGTTATTCCTTTTGTGTGTGTGTGTGTGTGTGTGTGTGTTCCATTGTTCTGTGCCACACTGTTATCCCACTCTGATTGGCGGTAGTTTGAAGAGAGGGGCAATGAGAGGGATGTGAAATAGAAATAGAAAGGATGCTTTGAAAAATGGGAAATAATATGAGAAAAGAGGGTTTTTGAAAAATATATAATAATAATAATACTATAATATGAAGAAAAGAAGACGAAGAAGAAGAAGAAAGGGAAGGGTACAGACAATAATAATGAGAAGAGAGGAAAGATAAAGAAGGAGAAGGAGTGTAGTGAGGAAGACAGATGAGAAACAAGGAAGAAAATGAGAGGAGAGAAGAGAGGGAAGAGGGGAGTGTAGTGAGAAGGATAATACTAATGAGAAAGGAGAGAAGAAGGGAAGAAGATAATAATGGGAGGTATTTAGACAGAGACAGAGAGAGAGAGAAAGAGAAGAGAGAGAGAGGGAGAGAGAGAGGTGAAAGGGAGGGGAGGGAAGGAAACCTGACAAGTGAAGGGGAGGGAAGAAGGTGCTAGTGCTTCCTCCCCTCCCCCCCCACTTTTCTCCCTCCCCCTCACCCCCCACTATTCTCCCTCCCTCCATCACCCCCCTCCCTCCCTCTCTTTCTCTCCTCTCACTCATTGTTCTCTTCCCTTTCCACATTTCTCTTCATGTTCCGTTATTCCTGCTTCCTTGTCTCTCATTTTTCATTTTTCATTCTTATTCATTATTTTTTTTATCATGATGTTTACTTTCATTCATCGTCTTTTCATATTTCGTTCTATTATTGGTTTGTTTGTCTCTTCCCTTTTTCTATGTACAGCCGAAACATATTAATTAACGGAAGGCAATTTGGGCTGTACTTCGCTCAACTCGTATCTTTCATTTCCAATTTTACCTCCCCTCACCTCACCTCTAAAACAAAAGATTAAAGAAAAAAAAAAGAACTAAAGAAAATTTTATCTGTATGCTGAAGAAATATGTGGCCTGGTATAGTTTGGAGGAATTAGAAGTCTTCTTAATTAACGAAACACTCTCCTTCCATATGGGTGGTGTTTCGTGACTGTGTTTGAAGGATTCGTTTACCTCTATTTGTTTTTGATACATAATAAGCTGAACGAGAGGTAACCAATTCCTCCAACACACACACACTCTCTCTCTCTCTCTCTCTCTCTCTCTCTCTCTCTCTCTCTCTCTCTCTCTCTCTCTCTCTCTCTCTCTCTCTCTCTCTCTCTCTCTCTCTCCTCTCTCTCTCTCTCCTCTCTCTCTCTCTCTCTCATTTCCTAGATGCGAGGATGGAGGTTGAAAGACGAAGGAGGAAGGATGGGTATAAAAAATGTTGTGTTTGTGTGATGAACCCCTGAGGTAGACCTATCGTATCGTATCGTATCGTATCCAGTGAAACCACAAAGTTCACTCAAGAAACCCTATATTCCAGTTCATCTCAATTTTCATATTATTTATACTAGAGCCTACTCATCTCATCTCACTTTCTCAATTCTCATATCATTCTCTCTCTCACTCTCTCTCTCAACTCTCATATTATCTCTCCAATTTTCATATAATATTTATACCCAACTCTGCACCTCATCTCAATTTCCCAATTTCTCATATCATTTACTCCCAATTTTCATATCATATTTTTCGGCCAATTCTTCTCATCTTACTCTCTCAATTATTTTCATATAATAAAAATCTCGTCTCAATCTCCACCATCCATCCATCCATGTCTTTCGTCTCCGTTTTCATATAATTTCTGACTCTTCACTTTCTTAATTTCTTCAACCCCCCCCCCCTCCCCTCCCACCTTTCCTCCTCCTCCTTATTTAACTACTCCTCTGCTTCCCTGTCTCCTCATTTAACTACTCCTCTCCTTCCCTGTCTCCTCATTTCGTCTCTCGTCATCTCAGTTTTCATCTCGTCTCTCAGATTTCACTTACGATTTTCACCCCTTGTTTCTTTCTCATCTCATACAGTACTCTCTCTCTCTCTCTCTCTCTCTCTCTCTCTCTCTCTCTCTCTCTCTCTCTCTCTCTCTCTCTCTCTCTCTCTCTCTCTCTCTCTCTCTCTCTCTCTCTCTCTCTCTCTCTCTCTCTCTCTCTCTCTCTCTCTCCTACACACTTACTCTTTACTTCCTTTCTTCCCTTCCTTTCCACACACTCTCTTCCCTCAGTCCCCTTCCTCCCACTCACTTTCCCTTCCTCCCACTCACTCTCCCAACCACTTCCTTTCCCTTCCTCCCACTCACTTCCTTTCCCTTCCAACCACTCACTCTCCCTTCCTCCCTCTCACTCACTCTCCCTTCCAACCACTCACTCTTCCTTTTCCTTCCCTTCCACTCTCCCTTCCTGCCTTTCCCTTCCCTTCCACTCTCCCTTCCTGCCTCTCCCTGGTGTTGTTGACCCTGACTGGCACCTTGATCCAGGGAGAGTATAGGGCCAGGGACTTAATTAGACATATTACCCTCTCTGTTGACCCAGCTCCCCCCCCCTCTCTCTCTCTCTCTCTCTCTCTCACACACACACACACACACACACACACACACACACACACACACACACACACACACACACACACACACACACACACACACAAGGGTATCCATAACAAGGCTTGGAACTGCCAAAGGAGGAAGTGAAGTAGAAAGGGAGAGGGAAGAAGGTATTAATGTCGAAAAAGCAGAGAGAGAGAGAGAGAGAGAGAGAGAGTGAGAGCAAAGGCGAGCGAAATAAAGAGTGGGAGGATAATTATAGAAGAAATATGAGGCGGGGGTCAAAGGTCAAGGTCGTAGCCATAATTACGTAGTCGCTAGTTCACGCCTATTTTGGCAATTTGTACCGAAAAATATAGCAACCTTTTCACCCCAGAAAAATAACTTGTAATATAATTCTTAAGGAGGAGGAAGTTCAGTGTTGGTAAATCTGGAGCAAATGATTCCTCCAAACTATTCCAAACAACAAACAGAACACCATTATTTTTGTTCATCTGATCCTGTTTCCTGGCATACTTTGGAGGATTTTATTTTGATTATTTATTAAGTTTATGTGGCTCCTATATTTAGTCTTCTTCTTTTTGTCTGTTCTTCTCTTTACTTTTTTCATTCTTTTTGTTACGTGTTTTCTTTCACCTTCTCATGCAATCTGTGTTTTTTTTTTTTTTCTTGGTATCCCTTTGTCCTTTGATCTGTTATTGGGTTGGCAGTCTGTTCATCAGTTATATTCTTTCAAAATCTGTTAATCATACATTACCTTGCACTTGTTACTACTATTTGTGGCCAGAATCTCCTCAAATTCATATGGTTTTGTAATTTTTTACCATCCTGTTATATAGACCAGTCAGTAGGAGTTTTAGTACTATAGAAAAAAAAATACTGAATACATTAATTCTTGGTTGGTGAGAACATTACAAAATATTTGATAAGAATAACTCGCAGGAAAGATGAAATCAAGGGGCCTTAAGCTGAGTGAGGAGAGAGTGTGAGAAATTGATGTTGAGAAGAGGAGAGAGAGTATTGAAGGGACTAGTGATGAGGATGGGGGCTTTTTGCTCTGTACACTGAGGAGGATCAGTAACATTTTTAACATTTTCCCCACTGACCTCTTTTCACACTCTTTTCTTTCCTAGTGTACTTTCCACCTCATATTGTTTTCATCTCCCTACCCTTATCTTTCCTTACTAAAGCCTCTCCTTTTTCCTCACAATCTCCTTAATCTACCGTATCTTCACCTTCCCCTTTCTCGCCCTCATCCTGCCTGTAGTATCGACAAACAAAATATTTAATCCTGGTAAAAGGTAACCCCAAGGGCCAGTACCTCCCATACCCCCCTCCTCCCTGGGCCCTGTAGCCTGATACTCTCGCCTTTTTTAACCACCAGGGGACGCCTCTCCCCACTCCCCGGGTTTTTTGGCGGTCGTATGTTGCAGCGGGGGGACGGGGCTGTGTTGGGCGGGTGGAAGGGGCTGGGTGGGGTTGGGCGGGGCGGGGCTGGGTTGGGTCTGGTTACCTCATCTTGTTAGTGCTCTTGTTCCGTTCAGGGGAGAGGGGTGTTTTAGGTCAGGGTGTAGAAATGTGGGGTGCTTAGGGTGTGGGGTTAGAAGTTGGTTGTGGCTGAGTGTATGGTAAAAAAGTTGGGGTATTTTAGGTCAGGATGTGGGGTGTAGGTTAGAAGTTGGTTAATGGGTGAGTGTAAGATTAAAAAGTGGTGATGTATTGGGGGTAAGGGTGTGTAAATGTGTTGTGCTTAGAGTGTGAGGTTGTAGAAGGTAGTGAGTGGGGTTCCTTTCAGATTTAGAAAGTAGAAAAAGTGAATGAAGTTTAAATATAGTTTATCTCGGCCTCAGCTTTGGTGTGGAAGGCGTGGGTGTGTGTGGAACTATAGGGGGAGGGAAGTGTTCAAGAGGAGGAGTAGGAACATGGGGGGGGGGGGAGGAGGGAGGGTTTGTTGAGGGGGAATGTGGGGGTTGTTTAAGATCGTGAGGTGGAGGAAATGGGGGGGTTGGGTTGGGTGGAAGGAGAAGGGAGGGTTGTGGTGGAGAGAGAGGGGGGAGGGAGGGTGAAATGTTTACAGTAGGGTCAGGCTGTGTGGGTGTATGTGTGTGTTTGGGGAGGGTGAGGGGGGGGGGGATGATTGTTCGAGGTCAGTGGAGGGCGTAAATGTGTAAGGGAAGGAAGGGGTGGTGCAGGAAACTGATACGGTATAAAGGAAGCAGAAAGCAAAGGGAGGTGGAGGATTGAATATGAACTGAGTGTAAAGAGAGAGAGAGAGAGAGAGAGAGAGAGAGAGAGAGAGAGAGAGAGAGAGAGAGAGAGAGAGAGAGAGAGAGAGAGAGAGAGAGAGAGAGAGAGAGAGAGAGAGAGAGAGAGAGAGAGAGAGAGAGAGAGGAAAGCAGGGAAGAGAGGAAAATGGAGATGATGGAGGAGAGGAGGGAATAATGTTGATGGCCTGAGAAAGATAGGAAACTAAACATGGAAATTACGAGAGAGAGAGAGAGAGAGAGAGAGAGAGAGAGCGTGGGGGTGAAATGAAAAGAATGAGAGAGAGATAGAAAGAAAAAGGTAGAAGGGAGGATTTAATAGAACAAGAGTGAGGAAAGGAGGCTGTGGTTTACAAAGAGAGAGAAGGAGGAGGGGAGAGAGGAGGAAAAGAGAAAAAAAATGAGGGAGGGAGGGAGGAGGGAAGAAGCAAGGAGTGGGAGGAGGGAAGGAATAAGGGAGGGAAGGAGGGAGGAATAGGAGGAGAGAAGAGAGAAGGAGAGAAGGAGTGAAGTAAGAGAACGAATGAGGGAATGAAGGAATGAGAATAGGAGAGAGGAGTAATGAGTGGTGAGGGTGGGGGTGAAGGAAGGGAGGGAGTGAGGGTGGGGGTGAAGGGAGTGAGGGTGCAGGGAGGGAGTGAGGGTGCAGGGTGAAGAAGATGGTCTGATGACGAGGGTGGTAGTTGTGGTAGCAATGATGGTAGTAATGATGGTGTTTCTCGGTCTCCTGGGAGCTTGTTATCTCTCTCTCTCTCTCTCTCTCTCTCTCTCTCTCTCTCTCTCTCTCTCTCTCTCTCTCTGTATGTGTGAGTTTCTGTGTTTTCTGACCATTGTATTCCATTCTGTGTGTGATTCTCTCTCTCTCTCTCTCTGTAATCGTTGTTTCCTTTTATTTTTCTCGCTCGCCTTTCTTTTATCTCCCTTTTTCCTCTCTTCCTCTCCGCTCCGGTCTCTCTTCTTTCATCCTCTCTTTCCCTTTATTTATTTTACTCATTCTTTTCATTTCACCCCCACGCGCTCTCTCTCTCTCTCTCTCTCTCGTAATTTCCATGTTTAGTTTCCTATCTTTCTCAGGCCATCAACATTATTCCCTCCTCTCCTCCATCATCTCATTTTCCTCTCTTCCCTTCTTCTTCTTTCTTCTCTCCTCTTCTTTCAACGTCATTTCTCATCTTTCCTTCTTTCTTCCTCCTCATTTACAATCGGCTTTAAGCGTCATGAACTAAAGCAAAAAAAAAAAAAGCTTGAGATAGAGAGAGAGAGAGAGAGAGGAAGGAAAGAAAGGCGAGAGAGAGAAAGAAAAGTGGGGTGGGTGGGTGGGTATGAGAGAGAGAAAGAGAGGGAGAGGTGGTGGGGGGGGGAGGAGGAAGAGGAGAAGAGGTTTAATCATTCTGTATTCTTGATGGTTGAGATGGTCGGGGTGATAACATTGTAGTGGAGCTCCTCGCGCCTGATGAAGAGGGGGAGGGGGGAGGGGAAGGGGGGAGGGGGCGGAGGAATAAGAGGGAGAAGGAGTGGGAAGAGTATAGAGGAAGAGGGGGAGAGTGGGAAGAGTATAGAGGAAGAGGAGGAGGGGAAAAGGAGGGTAGAGATAGAGGAAGAAGGGAAATGAGATGAGTAATATTGAAGGGAATTGGAAGAGGAAAATGGTGAAAAGGAGGGAGGAAGGAGTTACAAGGAGTTACAAGGAAAAAAGGGTAAAGGAGAGAAGAAATGGGACAAGTAAAGAGAAAGGGGTGTAGAGGTGAATGGGGAGGAAGAGGAGGAAAGCAGGTGAGAGAAAATGGGAAATGGGGAAGGGAAGAGAACCACGCACGTAAAAAAGAGAGTAGAAATGAGGAGGAAAGCAGGTGAAAGAAAAGGAAAAAATGGGGAAGGGAAGAGAATCACGTATTTAGAGAAGAGGGAAGAAATGAGGGAGAATCGACGAGAGTTTCATCAACATTTCCATCATCACGTAATCCAACCCTGTATACTCCATCCCTTGTCATATACTGCCTTTGGTTGTTCATTTTACTAATTCTCTCTTTTCATCTATCAGCCCCTTTCTCCCTTTTCCTATTAGCCCTTTTCTCCCTTTCCCTATTAGCCCTTTTTTCCCTTTCCCTATCAGCTCCTTTCTCCCTTTCCCTATTACCCCTTTTCTCCCTTTCTCTATCCCTTTTCTCCCTTTCACTATTAGCCTCTTTCTCCCTTCCCCTGTTAGCCCTTTTCTCCCTTTCTCCCTTCCCCTGTTAACCCTTTCTCTCTTCATTCCCCACTCCCTGTAATCGTTTCATTTCTCACGTTAGTTTCGTCTTTCTTGCTTCTTTCTCTGACCTACCTCTTTAGTTCACTCCTCCTCCTCCTCCTACTCCTCTTGTCCTCACACCCATTATAATTATTCACTGGAGAGTAACTCGTTTCTACCTTTCTCACTCGCTTTGTTACTCGTTTATCTCACCACTAGTTACCATACTCCTTATTTTTTCCCTTCTCTCTCTCTCTCTCTCTCTCTCTCTCTCTCTCTCTCTCTCTCTCTCTCTCTCTCTCTCTCTCTCTCTCTCTCTCTCTCTCTCTCTCTCTCTCTCTCTCTCTCTCTCTTTCATTGTGTTTGTTTCCTTGACCTGTTTACTCCCTTACATCCCTTTTTATTCCTCTCATCCCCTCCTTTATTCCTTTTCCCTCTCTTCCCTCACTCCATTTCTCTCCTCCCTTCTCACTCCATTTCTCTCCTCCCTTCTCACTCCCTCCCTCACTCCATTTCTCCTCACTCCCTCACTCCCTCCTTTTACCCCCCTCTCACTCCCGCCCTCACTCCACTGCTTTGCTTTGTTGCTCCTTTCACTCCCACTCTTCCTTTCTCGCTTTGTTGTCCCTCTCTCATTCACTCGCTGTTGAGTTGAGCCCACACTCTTCACTTCCTCTCTCTCTCTCTCTCTCTCTCTCTCTCTCTCTCTCTCTCTCTCTCTCTCTCTCTCTCTTCCCTGTTTTGCTCCTTAATTCCTTCTCTCATCCCTTTCCTCCTTACCTCATCCCTTTCCTTACTATTCCCTCCTTCCCTTATCCACTTTTCTAGCCTTTCCTCATTATCCTTTTCTTACTCCTTTCATCCCTAGTCTTCCTGTCCTCACTTCCTTAGTCTCAATCATTTCTAACTCCCTTAACGGCATCGGGGAGTCATTTTGCAAGACATAGTATCCGGTTTACGAGAAAACTATATTTACCTCATTTAATACCGGGCCTTATTATTATTATTATTGTTATTGAAACCGTGATTATGATTAAGACAAAACTATATATACCTCTAGCATTGTCTAATTTTATACCGTGCCTTATTATTATTGTTGTTATTATTATTATTATTATTATTATTATTATTATTATTATTATTATTATTACTATTATTATTATTATTATTATCGGAACCGTGATTGAGGTGATGATAAAGTCTGGGTAAAATTTACAGGGAACTGATTTACCCAAACTCGAGAGAGAGAGAGAGAGAGAGAGAGAGAGAGAGAGAGAGAGAGAGAGAGAGAGAGAGAGAGAGAGGCGCCATTGTTTCACTCAGTTAATTTCCCCCTATATTTACTTTCCTTGCCTCATTCTCCCCCCCTCCCCACCCCCAACCCTCACCTGTCCCTACCTATCCTCCCCTTCCTTCCTCTCCCTTAACTAACCCCCCCCCTGCCCCCCCCTTCTTTCTCTTCCATTTTCTGTTTATTTCCCTGACATTTCTTTCCAATCCTGGTTTTCCTTCCTTTCATTAGATTTATTTTCCTTGTTTGCCTTTTCTCATCATGCATTCTTTTCTTTGTATATATATTCCTTATTTTACTCCTTATTCATCCCTTTTTATTCATTCCCTTCCTGGTCCACATTACACTCTACCCTTCCCTTCCCTTCCTTTCACATATGCTTTCCCTTCCTTCCCCTTCATTCTCTTCCCTAGCTTTGCCTCCCCTTCCCTTCCCTTCCCTTCATTATCCTCCCCTTCCCTTGGCCATTTGTAACTAGCTATTGATTTTGTCTCTCCCTTCTGATCCGAGGCCTCTTCTTCCTCCTTCCCTCCATTCTCTCTCTCTCTATCTATCTATCTATCTCTCATTTATCTGTATCTGTTTCTAGTTACCTATTTATATACTTATTCTCCTTCTCTCCCTTCTCATCTTTTTCTCGTTCATCTCCTTCTCCCCTTCTCCTTCCTTCCATCACCAAAGACCGACGCGAACAGGAGATACGACAAACGTAAAAGGAGGAGAGAGAGAGAGAGAGAGAGAGAGACGTGATGAATAAGACAAGAGGGAAGGAGAAGGACGAGAAGGTGGATGAAACAAGAAGTAGGAGTAGGAGGAGGGGGAGGAGAGGGAGGAAATGGAATATGTAGGGAACAAGAGGAATATGCATGATGGAGGAGAGAGAGAGGGAGGGAGGGAGGGAGGGAAGAGGAGGAAAGAAAGTGTGTGTGTGTGTATGCATGTATATATGTACCGGTATGTGTTGTGCTGTGTTACATACTACATACACGTTCCACACATACAGTATCTCGTAAAAAGAAGAGAGAGAGAAAGAGAGAGAGAGAGATGAATTTTCTGACAGTGGATAATAGGATCGTCATTAGAGATAAACTGCTGATTGGACCACATAGTCAGTGTGTGGGAGGGAAGGAGGGGGGAGGGGGTGTAGGGAGTGGGAGAGTGGAGTGAGGGTGTGGTGGGGATGAAAGGGGGGGGGTTGGGGGAGTGGAGTTAGGTTGTGGGGATGAGAGTTGGGGTTTTTTATGTGGCTTAGGAAAGGGCATTATTATTATTATTATTATTCTATTCACGTAATATACGAATGTATTTTCCATCAGAGAGAATCTAACTTGCTGTTCATGACATTCTTCCTTTTATTAAATCACTTGGAGGTACAATTAATTCACTTTGAAATATGGATTCTTGCTCACGAACTACACATGCATTCTGTAGGATATTTATACAGGTAAAATAAAAAAAAAGTCTTGCTGCTGCTGTTGATAATGATGATGATGATGATATGGTGATGATGATTGTTGTACACCTGTTCCTTACCATGTGTGTTAGAGAGAGAGAGAGAGAGAGAGAGAGAGAGAGAGAGAGAGAGAGAGAGAGATGAAGACGTGGGCTCAGTGTCCCTTCCCATATTAACCACGTATTGTCATTTTAAGTTTTAATCCTGGTGGTGGTGGTGTGGTGGTGAGGCTGACGAGGGGAAAGGGGCTGAGGGAAGGGAAGGGGATGGTGGTGGTCGGGGTGGGACATAACTCTATTAGAATGGAAATGTGGAGACTCCCCCCCCCCCCCCTTGCCATCCTCTTCATCCTCCCCTCACTCCCTCCCTCCTTCCATTCCTCCCTCCTCCTCCAGCTTGGTCTCCTGGATGCAAATGTCTCCCTCCCACCTTCCTTCCTCCTTCCCTGCCTTCTTTTCCTCCCTCCCTCCTCCTTTCCCTCCCTTCCTCCTCCTTTCCCTCCGTCCGTCTCTTTTCTCAGGGCTCCTGGGGGCAACCTGGCTTGTTTTTTTTTTAGTTTGTTTTTTTATAAGGTTAGATTATAAGTCACGACGTCCTTTTAATTCATGCAAAGGATTTCTGTGTTTTATATTCTAGTGGCGCCACCTTCCTTCCCCCTCTCACCAACTCTCAGGGTGCCAGGATAAAAGACAGGCAGGCAGGCAGGCAGACAGGCAGGCAAGAAGGCAGATAGGCAGGAAAGCAAGCAAGAAGGAAGGCAGGCAGACAGGCAAGCAAGAATGTAGATAGGCAGGAAAGCAAGCAAGAAGGCAGGCAGGCAGTAACAAGTCTCAGAGTGTTTTGTGTAGGACCTAGGTTCATAGTTTTATATCGGGAATAGAGCAAATATATAACTGGATATTCTAGTCACACAACCTGGCAGTAAGCAAGTAAGAAGGTGGGTAGGTTGATAGATAGATAGATAGATAGATAGATAGATAGATATATAGATAGATAGATATATAGATAGATAGATAGGCAGGCAGGTAGGTAGGTAGGCAGACAGACAGGCAGGCAGGGGGACAGAGAGAGATTATCCTTGCAAGCAATTATACAGAACACCTCTCATCTACCCTTACCCTCCCTCCCTCACCCTACCTTACTTCACCCCTCACACACCCCTCACCCTACCTTACTTCACTCCTCACACACCCCTCCCTCACATCCCTCCTTCACCCCTCACACATCCCTTTCTCTCCCTTCACTCACTCCATCCTCACCCCTCACACACATCCCTTCCTCTCCCCTCAATAACCTGGGGCTTAGGGAAGTATAGGGATTGGAAAGGAAAGCAGGCAGGGGAGAAACAGAGAGAGAGAGAGAGAGAGAGAGAGAGAGAGAGAGAGAGAGAGAGAGAGAAAGAAACACAACACACACACACACACAGAGCGAAAGGGGAATAGTTAAGGGGAGATGACAAGCGTGGGAGGAATGTGGGAGGCATTTGTGGTATGTGTTAGGGATGACGGGGGGATGGGAGCAGATTGACACCCTCCTCCTCCTCCCCCCTTCACCTACCCCCCACCTATCTCGTGTAATGGGTTTGGGGAGAATGGGGAAGGACATAATAGTGGTGTGTATAGTGTAGTGTATGCATGGGTGACACGGAATTTGTACCCGTAGTAGATAAAAGATCATTCGACTGTATATGTCTGTGTGTGTGTGTGTTTGTTTGTTTTGGTGTGTGTGAGAGAGAGAGAGAGAGACAGACAGACAGACAGACAGACAGACAGATAGATAGATAGACAGACATATAGACAGACAGACAGAAGAGTAATCCACGAGTTATAGGGAAAGACTCTGAAGGAAAGAAGGGAGGAAGGAAGGGAGGGATAGAGGGACCCAAAACGGAAATGAAATTAGATCAAAAATTAGATTCCACGATGGAGGAAAGAAGGTTAAGGGGGGAAGAGTAGTATAGGGACGGGAGGGAAAGAGTAGTATAGGGAAGGGAGAGAAAGATGTTGGGGAGAAGGATGGAGGTTGGTTGGAGCAGAGATATAGAGTGTAGACTGACTGTAGAGAGTATAAATGTTGTGTGAATAGAGTGAAAGAAAAGGAATGAATTACAGTTGGATGGAGCAGAGACTGTGTATAGAGAATATATGGGATGGATAGGCAAAGAGAAATGGATGGATGGATGAATACTAGGGAGAACTGGGATGGAGGGAGAATAGATGGGATGGATAGGGTAAGAGAAGAAGATGGATGGATGGATGTATACTAGGGAGAACTGAGATGGAGGAGGGATAGATGAATGGACACAGGGTTTATTTATTATGGTAGAGGAAGTGTAGGGAGGAAGATGTATGTATGGACACTAAAGGAAAAGTAAGGGAAGAAATGAATGGATGAGGAGAACACGACAAGGGTAGATGCATGGAGGGAACAGAAGTAGAGGGGATTGAAGATGGGAAGAGCAGTAAAGGGAAGAAGATGGATGGATGGATGGGTAAGTAAGGGGAGGAGTAGTAGGGGAGGGTGAATTAAGAGGACAGGAGGAGAGGAGAGACAAAAATTGGGAGATTAAGAGTCGAGAAAAGGGGAAGTAAATAGATAGCATGTGTAGGAGGAAGAGAGGAGAAGGTGTAGTGTACCCTAAAAATACTGTAGGCCCATTTTCTTTGTTAACCATTATCTGCCTGCCCTGTATTGTTATTCTTTTACCATTACATTCCTTCGTCTATGTAATTTCTTTCAGCATTTTCTCTTTACCATATTATGTCATAACATTGTTTGTATACTCTTACCAAATTTCATATGTACAAATTATGTATTATAGATTTATTAGCATAAAATACTTTTATCTATGTTAACGTCATGTCTGTCGCAACCTGTACATAAATATTAACATGTTTTGTCATTAAACCAATTGGGAACTATTCACTGCATCTCTCTCTCTACCTTGAGCACATTACACAAAGAGAATTGTAGACAACACTCCCCTGAGAGAGTAAATAGACACTAGCTCCTAAGGTTGAGCAGCTGTGGTGGAGAAAACCGGACAAAGGCCCCTGCACAGGAGTCATCTTTAGTAGCACAACATATAGTTGGTGACTACACGAAACCCTCACCAACAAGTGGTGACCCCCGGAGTGCTGCTGCAGCCTCACCATCAAGTGGTGACCATCGGAGTGCAGCTACTGCGTCACCGACAAGTGGTGACCCTCGGCGTGCTGCTACAAGCTTCACCAACAAGTGGTGACCTCCTGAAGAAGGCAGCTGCAGCAGTCTACAAGAACGCCTTCGCCCTACAGTCACTGTCAAGTAGTGACCTGGAGTGCTGCTGCTACTCCATTATATTCAACATTAACGCCTTGGACTGGCAGTCACCATCAAGAGGTGACTTACTCAAGTTGCTACCTCTCCTGTGCAGCTGTTGCTCCCACTACTGTCCTATCTACTCTACAATGTCGCTGTGAACCCTGAGGCAACACCAGTCCACATCAGCCATCTGTAAGCCTCCAACTACACTGTTGCTGCCTGCAGTCCAACACCTACACACCACTGGTCCTCGCAGCAGTCTAGCTACCAGCAACAGTGCCTCACCTTGGACTACAGCGCCTCACCTTGGACTACAGCGCCTCACCTTGGACTACAGCGCCTCACCTTGGACTACAGCGCCTCACCTTGGATTACAGTGCTTCGCCTAGGATTACAGTGCTTCGCCTAGGATTACAGTGCTTCGCCTTGGATTACAGTGCCTCGCCTTGGATTACAGTGCCTCGCCTTGGATTACAGTGCCTCACCTTGGATTACAGTGCTTCGCCTTGGATTACAGTGCCTCACCCTAGATTACAGTGCTTCACTCTTGAGTTACAGTGTATTGTCGTTTAATATTAGTGCCTTGTGTGTGGGATACAGTGCCAGTGTATTCAGCATACTCATGTAACTTGGCTAACGCAGCTATCGTGATATCAGGTAACTCTTGTCAGCACTTACACCCTGAGTTCACTGACCAGTATGTCTACCGAGGATCTCTCTAACTCGGGCAACTACACTGCCACTGGTGTAGCCATGAGAGCCCCTGCTTACATGGCAACTCTTCCACCTGTATCAGCATCACCAATCTCTTCCATCTCAACACAAGAAAATTCCCAAATTGCCCAACTCGTCAATATAGTTTCCCAACTTACAATGGAAGTCAGCAACATGAAGAAACAAATGAACGACCGCCAAAGTTACCGATCCTCGACGCCAAACCGCCAACACTATCGGTCACGTTCAAGGAGCACTTCAAACCTCTGCTACTACCATCGCAGGTTTATGGATAAGGCTCTCAAGTGTGAAAAGCCCTGCAGCTACACGGCGTCAAACTACAACGGCGAACATTAACGCAGCATAATGTTTGTCATACTCAGTCTGCGCTGCTCCACATCTTTGATCGCCGGTCCCATACCAAGTTCCTGGTAGACACCGGTGCCGACGTTAGTGTCCTCCCTGCTACAACCAGCCAGCGGTCGCTACCTCCTTCTTTGCATCTCTACGCTGCTAATGGTACCAGGATACCTGTATACTCGCGGCAAACAGTGCATCTGGATCTGAACCTTCGCCGCTCTTTTCAATGGACATTCTACGTAGGAGCAGTGTCACAAGCCATCCTTGGTGCTGATTTTCTCCGTCACTTCAACCTGATGGTAGACGTAAGAGGACGAAAATTGATTGACCCACTCACAGATATCTTTGCTAATGCACAGCCAGCACCTGGTGACAGCACACACCTATCTACTATCAACCATGACCACAAGTTTGCTGACCTCCTTAAGTCGTTCCCTATGCTGACACAACCCTACTCATCCAGCATACCTGCCAAGCATAACGTGACTCATCATATAGAGACTACCGGACCCCCAGTGCACGCCAAGGCCCGACGCTTAGCCCCTGAGCGTTACAAGAAAGCCAAAGCCGAGTTCGAATCTCTGATGAGTAAAGGCATTATACGGCCCAGCAGCAGCAACTGGTCATCGGCTCTTCACATTGTGCCTAAGAAGACTGGAGAGATACGACCCTGTGGAGACTACCGTGCCCTCAATTCACGCACCGTAGAAGATAGATATCCTGTGCCCAACATTCAAGAGTTCACTTCCCAACTCTCAGGTTCTACAATCTTCTCTCGGATCGACCTCATCAAAGCCTTTCATCAGATTCCAGTCCATCCCACTGACATCCCGAAGACGGCCATTATCACACCTTTTGGCATGTTCGAATACGTCCGGATGCCCTTTGGATTGCGGAATGCGGCACAAACGTTTCAACGCTTCATAGACCAGGTCCTTCGAGGTCTACCCTACTGTTTCGCCTACATAGATGACCTTCTCATCGCTAGTCCTGATGAAGCCAGCCACAAACAACACCTTCAAGAAGTCCTCCAGAGACTGCAAGATTATGGCGTCCAAATCAACACAGACAAGTCCGAACTCGGCGTAACATCCCTCGAGTTCCTAGGTCACACAGTCTCTCCAGCAGGCATTGCTCCACTTCCCTCAAAGTGCGAGTCCATCCAGCAGTTTCCCAAGCCGTCTACCCAACGCCAGCTCAAGGAGTTCCTTGGGATGGTTAATTACTATAACCGCTTCATTCCACACTGCTCACTCCTGCTACGACCATTGTACGCCATGATCAAACCTTGCAAGAGAGGTCAATCTGTTACCCTCATCTGGACTGAAGAAGCAGAAGCGGCCTTCCTCTCAACAAAACAGGCCCTCAGTGACGCTGCCACGCTGTCTTTCCCTGCACCAGACGCAGAAACTTCAATTGCTACAGACGCCTCAAACATTGGTGTTGGTGCAGTCCTACAACAGCGTGTCGGTACATATTGGAAGCCAATTGCCTTCTTTTCCAAGAAACTCACCCCGACAGAGTCAAAGTACAGCGCCTATGACAGAGAGCTACTTGCCATCTTCAAAGCTGTCAAGCGTTTTCGCTACTTCATCGAAGGACGCAGTTTCCACATCTACACTGACCACAAGCCACTCACTACAACATTTCTCAGAAACAAAGACTCTTACACACCACGACAAATGCACCACATGGACTACATTGCCCAGTTTACTACTGATCTACGATACATCAAAGGTGCCGACAATGCCCCAGCTGATGCCCTCTCTCGAAACATCAGTACTGTAATATCTTCTCCCATCGACTATGCCACCATTGCTGCTGATCAAGTCGGTGACGCTGAGCTACAGCGACTGTTGGATAACCCTGCACTACAGATGAAGAAGATTACACTTCCAGACACCCAGGTCACACTGTACGCTGACACCTCTACAGACACTCTCCGTCCATACGTACCAGAGAAACATCGACACCAGCTCTTCAAGAAGTTACATGACCTCTCTCACCCTGGAATCCGTGCCTCGCACCAGATGATGTCTTCCCGCTTCATATGGGAAGGCATAAATAAGAACGTCAGATACTGGGCACGCACATGTATACAATGTCAAGCTTCCAAAGTCACACGCCATACACACTCTCCTGCAGCCACCTTTACACCAGTCACCGAGAGATTTGACCATGTCCACATAGACCTCGTTGGCCCACTTCCGTACTCCAATGGCTATCGATATCTACTCACCTGTGTGGACCGCTTCACTCGCTGGCCTGAAGCTGCACCTCTTGCCAACATCACCACAGATACGGTTGCACGTGCCTTCATCGCAACATGGGTATCCAGGTTTGGTGTGCCTCTCAGCCTTACTTCCGACCGTGGTGGTCAGTTTGAGTCGAGTGTGTGGAATAAGGTCATGATACTCCTTGGCATCCGTCGATACAGGACCGCCAGCTATCACCCACAGGCCAACGGAACGGTTGAACGATTCCACCGCCAGCTGAAATCTTCCCTGGCAGCTTCAGCCCAGAGAGAAGATTGGTCACTAGCACTACCTCTTGTCCTCCTTGGCATCAGAACTTCACTCAAGACGGATCTGCACAACTCCTCTGCTGAGCTCGTATATGGCTCTACCCTCAGGCTCCCAGGTGAGCTTCTCTCTGCCACACCAGACCCCGAGCCTTGCAGCGTTCAGGACTTTGCAACACACCTGAAAAATGCCATGAAGTGCCTCCAGCCAGTGCAGCCTCGTACGTCCAACACGAAGACCTTCGTTCACCAGGACCTGGAAGCCTGCACACACGTCTTTGTCAGAGTCGATGCAGTCAAAAGGCCCCTTCAGCAACCATATCAGGGCCCCTTCCGAGTAGTTCGCAGGACGAGGAAGAACTTCACCATCGACAAACATGGTTCTCAAGATGTTGTGGCCGTAGACCGAGTCAAGCCTGCTTACATCCTGAATCCTGACCAGATGCTACAAGCAGTGCAAGTGACTGTTCCTCCAACTAATGCTGAAAACGACGAAGTACGACACACAAGAGTATCGTTCCTCCTTCCTCGAAACTAGGGGGGGAGTATTGTAGTGTACCCTAAAAATACTGTAGGCCCATTTTCTTTGTTAACCATTATCTGCCTGCCCTGTATTGTTATTCTTTTACCATTACATTCCTTCGTCTATGTAATTTCTTTCAGCATTTTCTCTTTACCATATTATGTCATAACATTGTTTGTATACTCTTACCAAATTTCATATGTACAAATTATGTATTATAGATTTATTAGCATAAAATACTTTTATCTATGTTAACGTCATGTCTGTCGCAACCTGTACATAAATATTAACATGTTTTGTCATTAAACCAATTGGGAACTATTCACTGCATCTCTCTCTCTACCTTGAGCACATTACACAAAGAGAATTGTAGACAACACTCCCCTGAGAGAGTAAATAGACACTAGCTCCTAAGGTTGAGCAGCTGTGGTGGAGAAAACCGGACAAAGGCCCCTGCACAGGAGTCATCTTTAGTAGCACAACACATAGTTGGTGACTACACGAACCCTCACCAACAAAGGGTGGGTGTGTAGGTGGGGCATGTGATGGGGAAATTGTGGGTATTATTCAGTATGGGATTTTGGCAAGGTGAAATAAAGGACAGAGAGAGAGAGAGAGAGAGAGAGAGAGAGAGAGAGAGAGAGAGAGAGAGAGAGAGAGAGAGAGAGAGACGGAGAGAGATAGTATGTGGGTGGTTGGGAAGTGTGTGTGTGTGAGAGAGAGAGATGTGGGTGGTTGGAAAGAGAGAGAGAGAGAGAGAGCGCGCATCTGGGTGAGAGAGAGAGAGTGAGAAAGAGAGAGAGAGAGAGAGGGTGGCACTACAGCATCCCAGGAGTGTCATCTAGAGGCTGCCATGGTGCCAAGAACGTGGAGTGAGAATGACACTTAGCACCTTCCTCACTCCATCTCGTTCTCTCTCTCTCTCTCTCTCTCTCTCTCTCTCTCTCTCTCTCTCTCTCTCTCTCTCTCTCTCTCTCCATAATTATACGCTTTTTCCCTTCCCTTTACTACCCATTTTCCTCATTCTCTCTGGTCTTTATTTTTTCCGTTGTTGGTTAATTATTTTTTCATCATTGCTTTCGTTTTTCCTCCTTGTACCGTACACTATTTTGTTTTTATTTTATTTATTTTTATATTTGGTCCTTTCTTCTCTCAACTATCATCATCATTATTATTATTTTTAGCTCCTCATTTCTCTCCTTTCTTGTAATGTTCTTTTTCCCATCCACAACTCCATGCTCTTTCGTTGTCCATAAAGATGAATTTGGAGAATATTGATTTAATGCCTTCTAACTACTTCAAGAAATAGACTATATATTAATTGAGTTTAATTTTTGTATTTTTTCGCATAGGCCTACCTTTTTTTCTGCCATATTTTATTTGTATATGTTTCTTGTCTTTTTTTTATGTACTTTCTATGTAAGTTTTATGATCATTTCTCCGCTCACCGTTCCTCTCCAGCCAGGCTTCTCTACACACACACACACACACACACACACACACACACACACACACACACACACACACACACACACACACACACACACACACACACACACATTAAGACGACCAAATATTGTACATACCTCTATAAAGACAATCTCCTTATAAGACAGTCTCCGCCAACCCCAGCCAGCCAGCCAGCCAGCCAGTCAAGTCACACAGTATAATTTGGCAGAGTTGCAAAATGTGAAGGTCTGGTTGGGTGTTGGGGAGGGGAAGGTGGTGGGTGGTGGGGGGTGACAGCTGGGTTAATTAAAGGCCAGGTGTGGGCAGGTGTGGTGGTGGTGGCGGTGGTGACAGGTGTGTGTGTGTTTGTGTGTGTGTCGTAATTAAGGAGGACCAGGTGTGCGTGTATGAGTATATGTGCGTGATAAAATTATGCAGAACCAAGCGTGTGTGTATGTGTAAGACAGAAAGAGAAATAGTGCGATATAAAATTATGCAATTATAAATATAAATAAATAAATATATAATATAATATATATATAATATAATATATACCGGGTACCAGTTTACAGTATATACTTGGAAATTTTGTAGACAAGACGGTACCAGCTTACAACACAAATGCAAATATTCTTCGTGCACACATGTACAACGTGTACGCATACTGTATAGGCATATACACAGCGAAGGTGTGTATACATATTTGCGTGTGTGTTTGTGTGTATGCCTGGGGGAAAAGAGGACATGTATGATAATACTGGTCGTAACTTGGTGGTAACTGCACCCTAACTCCTGCTGTCTTGTCATCTTTGGTCCTCTTTACCCAGACCCACACCCTACCATCATCCACCCTACTCCACCCCTACTCCACCCTACTAGACTTTCTCCACCCACCTCATCCCCTCCTATACCAGACCCGACCCGACCCGTCATGATTACGAAAGTGTGTGTGTGTGTGTTGATAAGATATGTAAACAATAATATTCTACTCTCTTGACACATATCAGTTGACGTTCCTCATATTGACTTGTTGGTGGTTCCAATATGAAGTCCCTGATCGATTCATTTTTTTTTTTATTCGACTGTTATCAGAGTTTAAAACATTTGGTTATATCAGTGATTGACAGAGATTCCCCTAAAGTTTATTTTGTAAGATCGTCTTGAGTTAGTCCTAATACGTGTAAATATTTGACACAGCTTTGAAAATACTCATAAAGCGTTTTAAAATGTTTATATAATTCATTTGTGCCTTTTATATACTCCAGTTTTATTGTGCATACATTTTCTTTGTTGATAATAGTCTCTTTAAAGGTCGCCTCTTGAAAGAAAGATGTGTGACGTCATCATTACGTCAGTGTTTGTTTACATGTGGGGGCGAGTCACGTGACTGGCGCGTCCTCCTCGTCGAGTGTGTGCAACTGTTGCGCCTCTTCTCTCCTCTTCCTCCCCCTCCTCCCACGCTTCCTCCTTCTTCCCTCGTTCCCCCCTGCTCGTCCCCCTTCCCCTGCTCCCCCCTCCCCCGTCGTTCCTCCTTCACATGGCTTTATCTCAAGGCCTTTACTATGAAGGGCCCTTGAGCTCTCCTCCTTCTCCCCCTCCTCCTCCTCCTCCTCTTCCTCCTCCTTCGCTCTTCAAGGGAGGAATGGAGGGAGGGAGGGGATGTAAACTGGATGAGGAGGAGGTAAGAAGGAAGGGGAAATATGCAAATGAGTGTTGGAAGGAAAGAAAGAAGAAGAAAGTGACAAGAGAAATTAGATTATGGAAAAAGTAAAGTAAATTAGAAAAGAAGGAAGCTAATAAAGTGATGGAGGAAGGAAGGGAGAAATGAACTACGTAGATAAGAAAAACAAAGAAAGTAAGGATACAAAGAGACAAAGAAGAAGGGGAATTATTGTATGGAGAAGGAAACAAGACAGAAGCGAGAATGAAGGAAGGAAGGAGTGTTGGTGATGATGCTCCTGTGTAACGAAAGGGGGAAGAAGAAAGGAAAAAAGAAGAGGAGGAGAAAGAGGAGGAGGAGGAAAAGAAAGATTACCAGGAACCTTCAAACAGCAACAGAACTAATGGTCCTTGCAAGGCTGTTTGTTTATAGATAGAGGAGGAGTTAATAAGGAGAAAGATTAGGTAGGGTCTGGAGGGAAGGGAGAGGGGGGAGGAAGGGAGTGTGAGGGAGAGGAGGGTAGAGTGGGACTGAGTGGGGGTGAGAGTACTCGTGTTTCGACTAGACCACTCACCTCGTACCTTCCCCCACCACCCACCACCCACTCTCTGTCCCTCTCACCTCCACCCTCACCCTCTCATCAAAATCTTAGGAGAGTTAGGGGTTGGGGGGGAGGGTAGGTGGATAGTAATAAGGAGGTAATGAGAGAGAGAGAGAGAGAGAGAGAGAGAGAGAGAGAGAGAGAGAGAGAGAGAAAGAGAGAGAGAGAGAGACTGACTGACTTGGTAACTGATGATTGTTGTTGTGTTGATTGACGCCACCAGAGTGCAGACATCTTGGTAATTAGTGTAAATACTTGGCTAATTGCTTGAAGAGGAGGAGACAGGGTGAAGAGAAAGTGTATGTGTGTGTTGTGTGTGTGTGTTGTGTGTGTGTGTGTATGTTGTTGGTTGAGGAAGAGGAGGAGGTGACAGGGCGAAGAGGGAGTGTGTGTATGTGTGTGTGTTGTGTGTATGTTGTTGGTTGAGGAAGAAGAGGAGGGAAAGTGGGTCTGTCCTTCCTCCTTGCTTCTGTCCTTCCGTCGTGATTTCCCGTATTAATTTTTTTATTCTTTACTTTATCTACGTTTTTTTTTTTAAGTGTATTGAATCTACTCTTCTCTGTCTCTTTTGTTCGTCACTATACTTTATCCTACTTTAGTGCTTTCACTTCTTCTGTTTACTTCTTTCTCTTTTTCCTTTCTGTATTTAATTTCATTCGTGTCCCTCTTTCATTGTCTCTCTTGTTCCTATATTTGTCTTTCTTAATTATTTTCTTTGCATGGGTTGTTCATTTCTTTGTGTATTTTTTTTATTTTTCTCTTACTTTGTTCTTTTTTTCCTTCGTTATACCTTTACTTCTCAGGGACACGAGAGAGAGAGAGAGAGAGAGAGAGAGAGAGAGAGAGAGAGAGAGAGAGAGAGAGAGAGAGAGAGAGAGAGAGAGAGAGAGAGAGAGAGAGAGAGAGAATATATTACGTGGAAGAAATAAATCGAATGAACAAATTGAATGAACAAAGTTAGTTTCTGAAGGGGACAAATGAAGTAAGTGGAAGGAAAAGGAACCGAAAAAACGAAATGGAAAGTGAAAGAAACGAGAGAGGTAAATAGAATATAGAAACGATGAAGAAAGCGAAGAAAAGAAGAAAAAGAGAGGAAGAGTGCGACATATAATAAAGAAAAAGGAGAAGAATGAAATGAAATGAGCAAAATAAACAGAAATACAAGAAAGTCAATCCCAAAGAAAGAAGAGAAGAAATTAAACAAGATAAAATAATGCTAAGAAAGTAAACATGGTAAAAAAAAATAATAATAAAAGGAACGCAAGGGAACAAACAGATGAAAGAAAGGAAAATAAAAATCACGAATGAATGAATAAATGAAATGAAGGAAGTAATTCATGAAAGAAGAGGAGGCCCACTATACAGTACAATAGTTATATAGGTACTAAATCAGCTTCCAATTCCCCTCTGTCAGTAGTTTTCCATTTTCTTTGAATTTAGGGACTAAGCAAATTGGGTGAAATCTGAAATGGTCGGGAAAAGCCTTTGTTGGACCGAATGTGTAGGAGTGTGTGTGTGGGGGGGGAGGAAATGTGTGTTGGTGTGTGGGAGGGAGGGAGGGAAGGGATCTGTTGGCTCTTCCCCACTCTCCCCCCTTCCCTGTCTGTTTACTTCCCTGCCTCTCTCCTTTCCTCTCCCCTGTCTGTTTATCTCCCTGCCTCTGTCTACATACCTCCCTCCATCACTCCCTGTTTACCTCCCTCCTTCCCTCCCTGCCTCCCTCTCTCCCTCCCTCCCTCCTTCCCCCTCTCCCTGCCTGCCTGCCTGTTTTCCTCCATGCATTTTTCTCTCCCTACCTTCCTTTCTACTTGCCTGCCTGCCTGCCTTCCTTCCTTCGGTCCTATCCCTTCCTCTCATCCAACCCCCTGCACTCCTTTCCTGCCTAGACTACCTTCCAACCTCCCAACCTCCCTTCGCATTGTTTGGTCTCCCTTCTCTTCTTTCCTCTCCTCTCCATTATTGCATCTCAACTTGCCCCCCTGCCCCCCCTCTCCCCCCCCCCTTCCCCTCTATGTTGGTCACCAGGAGGCGTCCAAAAGGCTTCTCTTAGAGGTTTGTGGAGAGCCCTCAGTGGTTAAGGAAGGCTAGAGGGGAATTGGAAAAGGAGGGGAGGGGCAACCAGGGAGAGAGAGAGAGGGAGAGAGAGAGAGAGAGAGAGAGAAAGAGAGAGAGAGACTGAGACGTTTACAAGATGTTACTTTTGGCGAGTCTGTATAGGTACATAAATGAGGGAGTAAGGAGTAGGAGGAGTGAGGTAGCAGGAATGATATGAGTAAGGAGACGTGAATATAAGTATGTTGTAGAAATGAGGGAGTAAGGAGGAGTAAGAGTGGGAGTTAGTAGAGATACGTAGTAGGGATGGGTAGGGAGAGGAGTACTGTATATTGGAGTATGAGGGAGTAAGGATAGCAGTGTGAGGGAGTGAGGTAAACTTAAGCCAGAATGAGGGATGGAGGGGAGGGGGAAGGGACGAGTCGAGATGGATGGATGGATAGAAAAGAGCGAGAGGGGAAAGAATGGGGTGAGACAGGGTGAAAAATGACTGTGGAGATGAAGACAGGACGGAGGGTGAGCCTGGGGAAGCATATTATTTGAGAGAAAACAGAAGGGAAGGAGGGTGACAGGGAGAGGGTGTATGTGGAGGAGGGGGGTTGAAGGGAGACAAGGAGAGGGTGTATGTGGAGGAAGGGGGTTGAAGGGAGACAGGGAGAGGGTACATGTGGAGGAGGAGGAGTTGGAGGGAGAATGAGTGAAGAGAGAAGACAAATGTGGAAGAAGGCACGGTGGCAGGGGATAGTGAATATAAGGGTGGCAGACAGGGAAGGTAAGGTGGTATTGTCATAGGTTAGATGACAGGGGATGTAGGGTAATGGTGTGGCCGGCAGGTTACGATTCAGGGTGACAGTCTGGTTATAGGGTGCAGGGTTGGAGGGGAAGAAACAAGTGGAGTGAAGTACTGTAGGGTGACAGCCAGAGAAGACAACAAAGTGACAGACTGGGGTGTAAAAGGGGCGGAGTAAAACATGACGGTTGTGACAGGGAAGGAGGTAGGGTAATAGACAGGGAGGAAAGCAAGGTGACACAGGGAAGGAGTTAGAGTGGCTAGCAGGCAGGGAAGGAGACAGGGTGGCTAGTTGGCAGGGAAGGAGGCAGGGTAGGTAGCTGGCAGGGTAGCAGGCAGGGAGGGAGACAGACGCTGGGCCACATTAGGGTGTATCAGAGCGGGTAATCCAGTTTGCAACGCTATGCAATGTGTATCGATCTGGCGGGAGGGCGGGATGGCAGGGGGAGAGAGAACCAGATAAAAGGATTGGAGGGGGCTGATAAGGGAGGGAATGAAGGGGGTAGATAAGGGAAGGGAGGAGGGAAAGAGAGAGAGAGTGGTTAGGGAAGATAAGGGAGGGGAGTGAGGAGGAGATGGGAAGGGTTAGACAAGGAGGAAAGTGGAGTGGTAAGAAAGGGAGGAGGGATTGCTGGCTGAAGTGGAGAGAATAGATAAGGAAGTGTAGTGGAGGGGCTACGATGGAGGAATGAATGGAGGGGAGAGATGAGGAAGGGAGGGAGAGAGTAGAATGGTATAATAAGGAAGAAAGGGAGAGATTGGTGCAGGGGTAGATAAAGAAGGGAGGGAGAGAACGAAGAAGTGGAAGGAAGGAAGGACTGATTGAAAAGGAAAGCTGAAGGAGAGAATAAAAAGATAGGAAAGGAAAAGAGTGGAAGGGGATAGGTAAGGAAAGGGGAAGAAGGAAATTAAAAAGGTAAAGGAAGGGAAGAAAGGAAGTTAAAAGGTAAAAGAAAGGGAGGAAGGAAGTTAAAAAGGTAAAGGAAGGGGAGGAAGGAAGGAAGGAAGTAAGTTAATTAAAAGGTAAGAAGGGAAATGGAACCAGGAAGAAAAAGTTAAGGGGTGAAAGAGAGAAATGAAGGAAGCAAGTCGAGAGGTTAGAGAAAGTCAGAATTCGTAGGAGAGAAACAAAAACTAAAAGAAGAAGAAGAAGAAGATATTATTAAGTTAAATTGGATGGAGAGATAGAAAATGGCCTCGAGAAGCAAGAATGAGAGAAACAAAAACGTAGAGGAGAAATGGGGAAAGGGAGGAAGGAAGGAGAGAGGGAGAGAAGGAAGGAAGAAAATAATGAGGGAGGGAAAGAGCGAGGCAGTCAACGAACATAATGAGCCAAGTGCAGTCATGAGAGAGAGAGAGAGAGAAAATAATGAAATAGGAACTGTGGGAAAGATACAGAGGAGGAGGTGAGGATTGAAAAGGGGAAGGGGGAGGGATTGAGAAAAGGAAATGAGTAGAAAAGATAACAAGAGAAAGAAATGAAACACAGAAAATAGAGAGGGATAAAAATAGAAGGAGGATATAGGGAGAAGAGAAAGAAAGGTGGAGAGCAGAAAGAAAAAGGTGGAGAGCAGAAAGAAAAAGGTGGAAAGCAGAAAGAAAAAGGTGGAAAGCAGAAAGAAAAAGGTGCAGAGAGGAGAACAGGAAGGGATAGAGAGAAAAGGAAGTGATTGGAGGAGAGAAAGAAGTCCAGAGAGGAAAATGGGAAGAGCTAGAGAGAAAGAATTGAGGGAAGGAGAGAAAGAGCGGGTGAGGAAGAGGAGAGGAAGACATTGTGAGGTTGAAGCAGGCGCCACGAGTCTGCCTTCCCTTCATGTGTTCCAGACCACACACACATACATATATACACACACACACATATTGCATCTTTATCTACAATTAAATACTCCCCCCCCCCCATACACACACACATATTGCATCTTTATCTACACTTAAATACACACACACACACACATTACATTTGTATTTACACCTAAATACACACACATATTACATCTGTATATACACTTAAATACACACACACACACACACATATTATACTAGCACAGACCCTCCGTTACTACTACTACTACCCACCATCACCACCACTATCACCACCACTATCACTAACACACTCACCCACCTGCATCACCACTCACTACCACTCCCTTCCACCATCACACCTACAACATTTCTCCCACCTGCACCAACAACACCACGATCATCCATCCACTATCTATCCAGCCTTCTTATTTGCCATACATAACCTCCCCTCCCCTTGGTAGACTATTTACCAAAGCATAAACAAACCCAGCAAGGACCAATACTTCAGTTGCTGTTTTAACTTTTCTTTTTATTGTATTTCCTTGTATCATAATTGAGGGGAATAAGAAGGATGAGTTGGAGGAGGAAGAGGGAAGGTAATATGTAATAGTAAAGCAAGGTGGTGATGTGGAGAGCTGGGATGTGGATGTAGTAAGTGAAAGAAGAGGGACAATTAAGTGAAGGGAAGGAATAGGTAGAGAACATCCGAAGGGAAGGAGAGGAAAGGTAGAGAAAAGTTAAATATGAAGGATGAGAGGAGAGAAAGGAAAGAGAAGAGAGAAATGAATATAATCAATAAATAGAGTAATAAAAAATAGAGTCGCTGGTAAGAAAGAGGAAAAATGAGATAATTCTGTAAGTTTAGAAAGGAAATTAAGAAAGAAGAGAGGAACGAGA
Organism: Petrolisthes manimaculis; assembly: GCA_034508575.1. NCBI lineage: Eukaryota > Metazoa > Arthropoda > Malacostraca > Decapoda > Porcellanidae > Petrolisthes > Petrolisthes manimaculis. The sequence continues at coordinate 27,103 of JAWZYT010005295.1, forward strand.
AGTAGGAAAATAAAGGGGGCGGGAAGGAAGTGGCCTTGGTAATGCTGAGTAATGTTGTTGTTGTTGTTGTTGTTGTTTTGGGTTTGTAAGCTGCTTGAGCCGATTGGTTGCAGAGAGAGAGAGAGAGAGAGAGAGAGAGAGAGAGAGAGAGAGAGAGAGAGAGAGAGAGAGAGATTTAAGTTGTTGTAGCTGAAACTTACTAAACATTTCTAACATACGGTACTGAACATTTGGCTCGTCACTCTGGGTTCACATTTTTTCTGAATGTTGTACAGTACAGTATATTGAATTCATATATTTTTTACTCGTAAGAAAATGACCACGTTTGACTAAATTACAGACGCAAGAAAAGTTATAGACGCCAGCACTCTTAAGTCTACCAAGCTTTGATGTTGTTGTTGTTGTTGTTGTTAGTATTTGAAGCCTTCCTTAATTTATTTTCCTCCAAACTTCGTCAACAAACATGAACCTTTAGAAGAGGTTATAATTTATTTTGTATCCCAATTTGGAGGAATGTGTAGGTAGTCACCAATTTTACACACACACACACACACACACACACACACACACACACACACGAACCCTTACCCTCTGCATGACTTTCACTACCTCAACATCCTCTTCCCTTTCTTTCTCTTTCGATTTCTCTCTCCCACACTCTCCCAACTTCTTTTTCACCCCCCTCCACCTCCCTCCCTCACTCACTCACCATCTTTCCTTCCTTTCCTTTCTCCATCACCTTTCCTTACTTTCTCTTTCATATTATATTTTTTTTCTCTACCCCTAATTTGCTTTCTCCTCTTCCTTAGCTAATTTTCTCTCTCATTCCTTACAGTCTAAACCTACTCCTTTCTTCCTTCCTTTAATTCCTTACTTTCACCATCACGTCTCCTCTCTTATACCTTGCTTCTCTCCTTATTTATTTTCACCATTACTCCTCTTCACCTTACTTTCTCCTTCGCTTCTCTCCTTACATTCTCCTCTATTTTCTTCACCTTTACCTGCCTCCAAAATTTTTCCCAGACTTCCCACGTACTTTCTCATTCACCTCTCCCTATATATACTCTTTTCCTATGTCTTCACGTTTTCCCTCTTCCTTCCATTACTTTCTCCCTCATTGCCATCATTACTAGTCGTTTTTTCCTTCCACCCTTATTGTCCTTTTCTTTTCCCCTCCCTCAATTCTCCCTTTACTTTCTCTGGGACAAATGAATACAGTCTGCTTGTGATGTTTTAATTTTAAGATCCTACGAAGCTTACGATACGTGTACAATGACTATTTGTTGATTCATGACTTGGCAGATGAGGCAACAGTGCTTTTTTTTTCATTCGTAGCTTCTTCCCTTATAATCCCTTCTACTTTAGGATATCAAAAAGAACAGTTGATTAATATGTTATTCTTTTTTCTCTTGCAGGTGAGTGTGAGAGCGAGACAGACTAGCAACCAGGACACACCAGCAGGCAGAGACCAGGGTGGTGAGTGGGCGTATAAAAAAGTCTGTGTATCTATTCCTATGTATTCATTCCTGATGCAGAAGTACAGTATATTTGGGGGAATGGAATTGTCTCTTTCTTAACACTCAAAATCATTTCATTGAATGGCGGAACTGTGATAGGGTTTTGCATCATTGTTATTTTATTTATTATTATTGTTATGATGATGATGATGATTATTATTATTATTATTATTATTTAACACACACACACACACACACACACACACACACACACACACAACATGGGTGGATTCCACTACTAATCCCCACATAAGCCTTTTACCGATACTTTTTAATGTTCCCTGGGAAAAGTTGTGGGGGAGAGACACTGGTACCTGGTCCGACCCATCCTGTCTTACACACACACACACACACACACACACACACACACACACACACACACACACACACTGAATACACATATCACACTCACAATACACACACACACACACGCACATACAACAGCCTTAAGACCAAACATACTGTACATATATATTCATAGTGCAATTTGTGTGTGTGTGTGTGTGTGTGTGCAATGTGTGTGTGTGTGTGTGTGTGGTCATACAAGCTTGGTAACCAGTTTTGATAACACCACAAGGCAGTGTCTGGTTCTTTTGTTTCTCTTCCAGTCTGTCGTCAGGTAGACTGCCTTGCCCTCCCTCCCTGCTTGCCTTCCTCCCTCTCTCTCTCCCTTTCCTCCTTCCCTCCCTCCCTCCCTCTCTCTTTCTGTCTCTTCCTTCCCTCCTCCTCTCTCGTCCCTCCCTCCCTGCTTGCCATCCTCCCTTCCTCTCTTTCTCTCTTCCTTCCCTCCCTCTCTCTCTTTCTCTCTCGTCCCTCCCTTTCTCCTCCCTTTCTTTCCTCCCTCTCCATATCCCCCTTCATTTCCTCCTTCGTGCTTGCCTTCCTCCCTCTAACAATCCCCTCTGTTCTTTTCCTTCACCAACCCTTCCCCTCTCGTTGAACCTTCCTCCTCTCCTCCAACAATATATTCTCTCTCCACCTTCTCTCTTCCCTCTCTCCAATCTAATCTTTCCCTCTAGACCTTCCTTCACTTCGCCCCTTATTCCCCTCTTCTAATCCCTTCCCTCTAATCCTTCCTCTCCTCCAGTCTGCCTTCTACCCCGTTCTCCCTTCCCTCTATTTCCCTTTCCTTTCCTTCCCTTCCCATTGCCCTTTTCTTTCCCATCTTCCAACCTTTCCCTGCAATGTCTTACCTTCTTTATTTACCTCTCTTCCTTCCTCCCTTCACGTCACCTGTTTCCTCCCTCCTCACCCCTTACCTCATTTCCATTCTCTCTCTCTCTCTCTCTCTCTCTCTCTCTCTCTCTCTCTCTCTCTCTCTCTCTCTCTATCTCTCTCTATCTCTCTCTCTTTTTCATCATCATCATCACCCTTACCTTTTCCCTCCCTCCCTCCCCTACCCACTCACCTGACCACCTTTCTTTTCCTTTTGCCTCCTATCCATCTTACCTCTTGTTCCCCCAATCATCATCTTGCCTTTCCTTCATCCCCCATCCATCCATCCATCTATCCTGCCTTACTTTCCCACACCCCACTTTCCCACAACAATCATTACCTCCCTTACCCACCGTACCCCTCTTACTCATCTTCACCTCTCACTCATCTTCACCCCCATACCTACCTACGTACCTACATCTATCTTACCTTACCTACCTACCTACCTACCAACACTTATTTTACCATACCTACCTACCTACCTACTTACTTACTTACCTTTTCCCCGCCCACCTTGCCCACCCATCCCCTCAGCCTTCCAGGAAATGGGTGGCTTGGCAAGGTGACCAGGTAGGAGGCCGATCAAGGTATTAGAATTACAAATGATGGGGGTCTGTCCTCGTCATGCTGGGGGGGGGGGGTGAGGGGGTGTTGGTGGGGTAGTGTTGATTACTGTTGCTGAGGTAGTGATGGTGGTAGTGGTGGTGGGGGTAGTGGTAGGATTGTAAATGGTGGGGGTCTGTTTATGTCGTGGTGTTGTTGTTATTATTGTTGTTGTTGGTGGTGGTGGTGGGGGGTAGTGTTGATTATTGAGGTAGATAGTGGTGGTGGTGGTGGTGGTGGGGAGGGGAATAGTGGTCGTAGTGGTAGGATTGCATATGCCTGGGGTTTGTCTAGTTCTTGTGGTGGTGGTGGTAGGTGTAGTAGTAGTGGTAATGGTAGTGGTAGTTAAGATTGCATATGATTGGGGTTTTCCTGGTCCTGGTAGTGGTAGTATTAGTGATAGTGGTAGTAGTGATAATATTAGTGATAGTAGTAGTAGTGGTAGTTGTAGTGATAGTGGTAGTAGTGGTGGAATTGCAAATGGTTGGGGCTTCCCGGGTTTTCATGTTGGTGGTGACGGCACATATATAAATAGATAAGGGTCATAGCAACTGGAGGCGATGTTGACGGAGGAGAGAGAGAGAGAGAGAGAGAGAGATTTTGTTTTGAGAGAGAGAGAGAGAGAGAGAGAGAGAGAGAGAGAGAGAGAGAGAGAAAAGGAGAAAAGGAAGGTAGAGGATTGAGTGTAAGTTAATAAGAGTAACTTTGTTTCGGGAGGAAATTGAAGCTGGGTTGTGAATTGTGAAGCTGGTGATATGGAAGGTGAGTAGTGTGACTGTACCATTTTTTATACATAAGTAGCTTCTGTATTTTTAAGTAAGAGATCAGTACCTTTATGATTATTAAGGAGGTATAGTTCAGCGTTGATAAATGTGAAGTAACTGATTCCTACAATTTATTCCAAGCAACAGGCCATCATTATTGTTGTCAATCTGTTCCTGTTTCCTGTCATACTTAGGAGGAATCGAGGCACTATAATGTACCTATCAACACTGTACTTATCTATCCCCTTAAGAGAATATGTGATTTTAGTGATGAGAGGAGAATGAAAGGAGAGGAAAGGGGGAGAGGTGATGAAGGAGAAGAGGGGAATGACAGGAGAAGGGAAGGGAGAGGTAATGAGGGGGTGGGTAGAGGGGGAATGAGGGGTGGGGGGGATGGACCAAACAGACAGATGGACAGAACTGAAGATAACAAACAATACAAGAGTTGGCCAAAGAAGGAAGGTTTTCTCTTTGGTGGTGGTGGTGGTGGTGGAAGGAGAAGAAGGGGGGATTATTATGTGATATTGATGCTCACACGTAAATGGAGGGAGGAAAAATGGTAACTTAATCAAGAGGAGACGGAATATGATGAGAAATGCGGGAGAAAATAAAATTGAGTTTGTGTGAAAAATGTGAAATCATGTGACAACGCTCCCTGCATATTATTCTCTCTCTCTCTCTCTCTCTCTCTCTCTCTCTCTCTCTCTCTCTCTCTCTCTCTCTACTCCTTGCTATCTCATTTCTCCTTCCGCTCCCGCTCTCCATTTCCTCTCCTCTTCTCCTTCCATTTCCTATCATTATCATCATCCCACTCTTCTTTCTTTCAACTATTCCCCTTCCTTTCCTTTCCTCTCGTCCACTCGGATTGTCTCCCCCTTCTCTCTACCTCTTCTTAATTTTCCTTCTCCCTTTTCTCTTCCCACTCTTCTTAGTATTCTTGGTACCTATTCATTCTCTTTTCTATTCTCATTATCTTCCTCTTCCTCCTTCTCTTCTTTATCATCCTTCTCTATCAATTCGTCCTTTTCTTTTCTATATCCTTCTCTTTTTCCTCCTATTCTTTATCCTCATTCTCTTCCTCCTCCTCTTTATACTCCTTCTCTTCCTCCTCTTCCCCTTCTTCCTTCCCAGGGTATTATAGCCTGAGTCAATTTTGGGTGTGTTTGGCCAGCCGCTGTTGACGCTGGGACGGCCCTCACTCACACACTCAATCACTCACACTCACACACACACTCACTCACTCACACACTCATACTCTCACTCACACTCACTCACATTCACACTCACATTCACACTCACTCACTCACTCACTCACTCACTCATTCATATTAAAGTAATAAACATTGGAACACACACACATATACTAGGTATTGACTTGAACCTTGTGTGTGTGTGTGTGTGTGTGTGTTAGAGTAATAGAAGAAGGAATGAATGAGAGTGAAAGAAGGTCCAAAAAGGAGTCAAGGAATGGAAATACCGTGAAGGACATTGGAAGGTTAGGTCAGGTTAGGTCAAGTTAGGTCAGTGTTGGGAAGAGGAGCTACTGTAGGGTGAGGGAGAGGGGGAGGAGGTGGGTCATAAGCTGGTCAGGTGAGGGGAGAGGAGAGAAGGGGAGAGGAGTGGATGGAAATGAATGGGAAAGAGCGAAGAGGAGAGGAGAGGAGAGGAAGGGATTGATAAGAGGATCGATAGAAGGGGAGGAGAGGATGGGAGAGATATGCAGGCAAGTGAAGGGAATGATGAGAGGACAGGGAGAGAGGATAGTCAGTTGAGGGGAAGGATAGGAGAGGGAGAGAAATGGGTTAGTCAAATGAAGGGAAGGGGTGGGGGGGGATTATAGAGTCGAAGGGAGGATTGGCCAGTTATATATTGAAGGGAAGGGAAGGAGAAAGGGAAAGAGAGGAGAGAGAGAGAAAGCGAAAGGTGGATGGAGACTACACAAAGAGAGAGTAGGGGGTGGGGGGGATGCGTTGAGAGAGTGGGGGTAGGGTGGGGTGGGGGGATGCGTTGAATGAGGAAGGAAGTGGGGAGGCGATAATCAAAGGGAAGGGAAGGTAGGGGGAAATAGGCAGGAAAGGATTTGGGAAGGGGGATGAAAGGGAACTGGTGAGAGAGAGAGAGAGAGAGAGAGAGAGAGATGAGGAGAGAGAGAGAGAGAGAGAGAGAGAGAGAGAGAGACGCCTTGCTGCCAGTGGACTACAATTAGATTATTCCTCCTAAAGGGCTGGTAATGAGAGAGAGAGAGAGAGAGAGAGAGAGAGAGAGAGAGAGAGAGAGAGAGAGAGAGAGAGAGAGAGAAGAGACGAAAGAGAAGATGGATGTAAGAAAGAGATAGAAAGACAGACATAGAGCTAAGAGAAATAAAATTGTTAAGAATAGCAGACGATAAAAGTTATAATATATATCCTCTTTATCACAGGGAGAATTACATAGAATAAAGTAGTGTAATTTTAAACTGAGCCGGACGAACGGAGGAGATGAGGCGAGGAAGTAAAAGGATTGGAGCAGGGAAATGAGGAAGAAGGGAATAAAGAAATGGGGGAGAAGGGAAGAAGGGAATAATGAAAAGGGGGAGAAGGGAAGAAGGGAATAATGAAAAGGGGGAGAAGGGAAGAAGGGAATAATGAAAAGGGGGAGAAGGGAAGAAGGGAATAATGAAAAGGGGGAGAAGGGGATAATGAAAAGTGGGAGAAAGGAATAATGAAAAGGGGGAGAAGAGAGAAGAGAATAATGAAAAAGGGGAGAATGGAATATAGAAAGGGGGAGAAGGAAAATATAGAAAATGTGAGAAGGGAATAAAGAAAAGGGGTTAGGAAGGGGGAATGGATGGATGGAGATGTAATTACGAAGCCGGTTCGCGTCTTGTTACTATCACTGGCACTATCATCACCCCTGGCACTATCATTAATTACTATAATTACCACTAACTCTATCACCATCACTATCACTCTAACCATCTGTGTCGCTATCTAAAGTCACTTATCACGACTTACACTATTATCATTTTTCACCCACTCACTATAACCAGCCATCATCACTCTCCTTTCATCATCACTCTCCTTTCATCATCACTCACTTTCATCAGTAAAACGTAGCTGCTTTTTCTGTCACTCACTGTATCACTATCAACAACACTAAATCTCTCTCTCTCTCTCTCTCTCTCTCTCTCTCTCTCTCTCTCTCTCTCTCTCTCTCTCTCTCTCTCTCTCTCTCTCTCTCTCTCTCTCTCTCTCTCTCTCTCTCTCTCTCTACCATAATATTAACCTGTTGAAGATAATAGATATTTGCATTGCTTACAGTCAGATGCTATGCTCATTACGGTTCACACACGAGTAACCAGCTGGAGGGAGAAGAGGGAAGGGGTGTGTGTGTAGTATCATGAAACGTGGTGTGTTGGCTCCATAGAATTGATTTAGGGGGCCTAGTCATTTTCACAACCTCTCTCTCTCACCTTGTCTATTATTATTATTTTTCACAACCTCTCTCTCTCACCCTTGTCTATTATTATTATTTTCAGAACATCTCTCTCTCACTCTTGTCTATTATTATTATTTTTCACAACGTCTCTCACCCTTGTCTATTATTATTATTATTTTCACAATCTCTCACCCTTGTCTATTATTATTATTATTTTCACAATCTCTCACCCTTGTCTATTATTATTATTTTCACCTACAGTACAGACCTAACTAACTAAAACTTTTCAATTATTCTCGATAACGTGTAATTCTCACTTTTAACCCCCCCGGAAATACACCTTTTTTCACGCCACTTTTCTAGATGTGAATTAATAGCTTTATTGAAGGAACTTTTAATTAGTGGAACTCGGTGGTGGTAGTGAATTTGGCACCAGCAGCAGCAGCAGCTCTAACTAACTAATGCATGGACCGATCGTGGAGTGCAAAATGTGTGACGAACTTTTTTTTTTTTTTTTTTTTTTTTTTTTTTTAGTGCATGGATATAGTAATGTCATTTTAGGAGTTTTTTTCTTTGTTGGTTGTTGTTGTTGTTGTTGTTGTTGTTGTTGTTGTTGTAGGGGGTGTTGGTGTGAAGTGATTATTGGCAGCCACAAGACACTTTCTACTGTTTGCTTTCTTATTCTGTCACGTTTCACTACACGTCATGCTTCACACCACCACAACCACCAACACAAATTACCCTTCTCTTTTCTGCTCCTCCTCCACCACACTCTTTTTCCTCTCTCCCTCTCTCTCTCTCCTCTTATTTCCTTTCGTTATTTCTCTCCTCGCCTCCTGTTCTACCTCCATCGCAATTTCCCTTCCCGCCTTTTTCTCTCGGCTATTTCTCGCCTCTTCCTTTCCCTGCCCCTCCCTCCCTCCGTCCAAGCCTTCCTTCAAGCAGGGAGGCAGCAGGCCCCACCACCACCACGGTTGTACCACCAACCTCTCGCTTACGAATTGGCTAATGAACACTCCTCGTAAGTCGCGTCCCGAAGAGCAGACAGACAGACAAACAGACAGCATGTAGGTAGACCGACAGACAGACAGACAGGCAGAGAGGTTGGCAGGAAAGCAGACATACAGTCAGACAGTCTGGCTGGTAAGAGAAAAGGAAGGAAAGATTTGGGTATACGACTACAAAGAAAATGGACGTGCACGGAAAGAGAAGGACGGTAATGAAAGGAGGATGAGTTGAGAGAGAGAGAGAGAGAGAGAGAGAGAGAGAGAGAGAGAGAGAGAGAGAGAGGGGGGGGGGAAATACTATGTGTGATTATGATCAATGTAGGACAGATGTCATTGGCCAGAGGATAAGGGAGGGGTGAACGTGACTAGGGATGGACTAGGGTGATAGAACGTGATGTACAGTTTCTTACTCTAGGCTTAGACTACTGAGTTTCGTCTGGGGTTGGTTAGGTTGCTTTACGCTGAACTAGGTTTCTATATATGGTACGTTAGGGTGGTTTAAGATGAACTTTTTCTATGTATTACCTAGATAGATTGAATCTGCATATGCATAATAAGGCGAAATAATTATGATAATACAGTAGAGTGTTGCAGAATTCATCAGTTAAGTACAGTCAGTACTTTATAAAATAGATTGGATTAGAACTCTTGCATTGAAAAGATGGACAGAAAATGGATGAGACTGAGTAGGTTGGCGAGTGCTGCATGCTCTCCTAAAGGGTGAAAAAATACACTGAAAGTTCAGAAGAGCAATGTCCTGTATAATTGCAACGAGAGAGAGAGAGAGAGAGAGAGAGAGAGAGAGAGAGAGAGAGAGAGAGAGAGAGAGAGAGAGAGAGAGAGAGACAGACAGAGAGACAGACAGAGAGAGAGACAGAGACAGACAGAGAGACTGACTCGGGTATACGTTTGTTTACTCTTGGTTAGGTTAGGTTTAGCCCACTTGTTAGGGTTCGTTTTGATGGTATCGTTTCTGTTTGCTTCCTCCCCAAAGCACACATGTTTTGTCTTCCCACACACACACACACACACACACACACACACACACACACACACACACACACACACACACACACACACACACAACACACACACACACACACACACATAGCACAGTTCATTATCCACACCCACCGCTGATATCACACGGTTCAATAGCCTCCGTCATTACAAAGTTCCGACATCAAAAGCATCACAGAATTCAATCACAATTCACTACACAGTCCAATTCCTCTTGCTCAGTCACTTAAAATCCGCCGTAAGCGACTGTGAAATTGGCCTCACCATAGGATAAGATAGGAGGGGATACGGTAATAATAATTATGATGAAGATAATAAAAATAATAGTAATAATAATAAGGATGATGATGATAATATTAATAATGATAATAATGATGATAACAAGAATATGATAACAATAATATGATAACAATAATAATAATAATAATAATGGTAATATATGATAAACAAATAGATAAATGGATGGGTAAATAGAGATAACGAAGATACATTCATAAATAGACAGATACATAACATTAAAATAGACATTGACAACGCCCTTCTGCCACGTTGTGTTGGCCATGCAGGGGTTCCATTCCCAAGAAGTTACTCGTACTGTATATGTTAATAAGGTAAGGTATAGGTCTGGTCTGAGAAAGTGTGAGGCAGTGGGGTAGTATTTTTTTTTTTAGGGAAAATCGTGGAAATTGTTCATGTTTATGGTGATGATTATGAAGTATGTAGCCTACAGTGTATGTCAGTGTGTGTGGGTGGGTGGGGGGTCGTAGTTGTGGTGTTGTTAGTGGTTATTATGATGTAAATAAATTGTGGTTATGGTGGAGATGGTTATAGTGATGGAAATGGTAGTAGTAGTAGTAGTTGTTGTTGTTATTTTAGTGTTGGTGGAATTGGTTAATTATGAAGATAGTGATGGTGGTGGTGGTAGTGGTGGTGAAGATAGTGATCATTGTAGTAGTGATGGTGGAATTGATTTTGGTTGTGAAGATAGTGGTGGTAGTAGTAGTGGTAGTGGAGGCAGCTGGGCAGAGTGAGTGAGACCAGGCTAGCGTGCAGAAGTTGCTATATTTCTGGGCTTGGCCGGAGTAGGATCGAAGGAGCCCGTGTACCCTGCTGTAGGTCAACCGGCAAGACACGCAGGCAAGCAGGGAGAAAGGCAGGCAGGCAAGCAGGGAGATAGGTAGAAAGGCAGGCAGGCAAGCAGGGAGATAGGTAGAAAGGCAGGGAGGCAAGCAGGGAGATAGGTAGAAAGGCAGGCAGTCAAGCAGGGAGATAGGTAGAAAGGCAGGCAGGCAGGCAGGTAGGTAGGTACTGTAGGTAGGTAGGTGTGAAGAAAGAAAAGCAGAGAGATCGAAAGGTAGGTAGAGAGGGAGACTTGATGCAAACAGGGAGGTAGGTTGCCTAGACAGGTAAGTAGACAGGAAGACAGGTAAACAGAAAGGTAGACTAGCAGGAAGTTAGACGGACAAGAAGGCGTGATGTCAGGCAATGCTATGGGCAGGTTAGTGTGTGTGTGTGTGTGTGTGTGTGTGTGTGTGTGTGTGTGTTTGTGTGTGAAGGAAAATTGGTTGGAGATATAGGGAAGGCGAGTGTGTGTGGAGAGGGAAGGGTTAGTGAAAGTGAGGGGAGAAGAGGGAGAGTGGTGGAGGTGAGGAGAGAGTAATATTAAGGTTTTGGAAGTGAGGGGAGGAGAAGGAAGTAAGAGTGTGAAGGTGAGGGGAAGAGAATTGGGTTTCTGGACTTGAGAGGAGCTGAGAGAAAGTAAAATATGGGATGGATATGAAAAAAATCGTGAGGAAAAGGAAGGATGGTTGTAGTAGTGAGTGGTGAAGATGGAGGAGTTTGGCTTAGGTGAGGGGAGAATAAGAGGGGTAGGCTATTGGAGTGAGGGGAAAGGAGAGAGGTTGTTTCGTGAGAGTCCAGCTCTTTCCATCAAAAAACTTCCCCTCCCTACCCAACCTTCCCCTCCATCCAGACATGACCCTCCCTACCCCCACCTTCCCCTCTCTACCACCACCTTCCCCTCTTTACCCCACCTTCCCCTGCTTACCACCACCTTCCCCTGCCTACCCCCACCTTCCCCTGCCTACCCCCACCTTCCCTGCCTACCCCAGATATGACCCTCCCTGTCTTGGCCTCCTCTGCCTTTCCTTCCCAGATTTGACCCGCCTTGCCGTGTCATGCCATCCTCTCCCCTCCCCTCCCCCTCAGTAAGACCCTCCCTGCCGTGCCATTCTTTTTCTGTCATATTCTTCTCTTTCCAACATTAGCCTTCCCTTCCTACCCTTCCCACATTTCCCTACATTTCTCTTTCCTTCCATATATTTACATCCCTTCCTTATACATTGATCTATCCTACCTTACCCTGCTATTCCCTGTCCTGCAATCTTTACCCTATACTCTTAACCTTTCCTGCCTTTTCCTACCCAACTCTACCCTGTCCTGTCGTGTTTTACTTTGGTACACGAGGCTTGGGCGTTTTTATGTTACTTGATCCTGCTCACGGGGGAAGTTGGGAGGTCGTTGAAAATTAATGGTTCCCCTGGGGCAGTATGACGGACGAGGGGGCAACTGAGTGAAGGAGTGAGGTAGAGAGTGAAGGAGTGAAGGCAGGAGAGAGAGAGAGAGAGAGAGAGAGGGGGGGGGGGAGTAGGGAGTGAGTGTATGAGGATTGTGTGGAGGGTATGAGTGAATGAAGGGGAGGAGAGTGAGTAATGAGTGAAGGGAAAGTGTAAACATGGAGAACAAAACCCAAAACATTACTCTGGCCTGAAGATTTACACGACCCCATAATTCCAAATTACGTCAATACTCTCAGGGGGTTGACTGACGCAGTTGGGAAGGTCTTTCTAATTTACTGTGTTTTAAATTAGTTACTCTTATTCTATACTAGTGAAAATAGTGAGGTCTATATCATAAAGGAACCAAAACTAATTAATGTCTATGCCTGTGAAAATTAAAATAGTTTGAGTGGTTCAAAATCATGTCCAGTTTCGTACGAGAACCCTAGACACATGAAACTATATATATACAACGCTGCCCCTTAAGGGAAGACGCTCTTGTTGATGAATTGCAAGGTTAATGACACCTTCAAACTCTGCCATACAGGGAACAGACAACCTCACTGTTACTAATGGAAAATCTGTTTGTGTCATAGTTTGGAGGAATCAGTAGCAATCCATAATGAAAACAAAACATGAACTGACCCCTTAGCTGTAAATTTTATATGGTATTTTGAACATTCATTACACTGGAGAGAGAGAGAGAGAGAGAGAGAGAGAGAGAGAGAGAGAGAGAGAGAGAGAGAGAGAGAGAGAGAGAGAACCTTGAGTGTGTTCATGTGGGGGGGAAGGGAGGG
>JAWZYT010005295.1:45000-66009 GCA_034508575.1 Petrolisthes manimaculis
TGTGTGTGTGGGCTGTCTGTCTGTATGTCTGTCTGTCTGTGTATCTGTTGTGGTTCAGTTCATTGTGTTTGGAGAGGATTTATTTTTGGTTTTATTTTGCTCGCTTTTTTTGTAGTTTCTGATATTTTTTTTATTTTTTTTTTCGTGGGAGACACCGGTGTTGGAGGAGTAGGAGAAGCTGATGTGTGATTGGATGTGGTGCGAGCGATGCGGCGTGGGATGGGATGGATGAGAAGATGGTGTGTGTGTGTGTGTGTGTGTTGGGTTCTCCTGGAGGCACTGATTGGCTGGTTTGGCTGGCAGAGAACTGGGTGAGTGGCTGAGGGAGAGGCAAGACAGTGATGGAGTGGCAGAGGTACCGGTACATATAGAGAGGGGGGGGGAGGGGGTCAGCGAGTGGTGGAGTGAGAAGGGGAGTGTGGTGGTGGTGGGAGAGGGATTGAGGAAGGTAATGATGGAGAGTGATTGATGGTGTGAGAGAGGTAGAGAGAGAGAGAGAGGGTGGAGGGAGTTAACGAGTGATGCATATGAGAAGGGGATGATGGGGAGTGAGGTGTGGTGTTGGGTGAGATAGTATAGAGGGATTGAGGAAGGAAAATGGAAAGAATGGAGTGAAAGAGGGGAGCGAGTGATGGATAGAATGGGTAAGGAATGATGGCGGGAGGGAGGGAGAGGGGAGTAAGTGATGAATTTGGAAATAGAATGAAGGAGGGAGAGAGGGGAGTGACGGATGGTACGGATGAAAGTGGTAAAAATAAAACCCGAGTGAATGAAAAGGATTGATGAGAGAGAGAGAGAGAGAGAGAGAGAGAGAGAGAGAGAGAGAGGGAGAGAGAGAGAGAGAGAGAAGAGACTAGAAAGATAGTTGGAGAAGTGAGTAAATAACTTTGATGTAAACAAAAACAAAAATGATGAAATAAAAGTAAGAAGCAAGCGAGTAAGAGGAATAATAATAAAAAGAAAACATATATATACATACTCGTAATGTATGAGTTGACATTGACGAGTGAGAGTGTGGGAAACAAGTAGGCAAATATAGAAAATGAAAAAATGAGAGAGTGGGCGGGCGGGCGAGAGAGAGAGAGAGTGGTGGTGGTGGTAGAGTTTGGTGATTAATAGACAGAACTGAAAGGATGAGTAATTATGGTAAGAAAGTGAATGTGTAAACCTAGTGATTGACGGAAAGGAGAAAAAAAGTGATGAAGGAGAAGGTATTGAGAGGATTGTGTCTGTGTGTGTGTGTGTGTGTTTTGAGGTGAAGGTTGAGAAGTTGAGATATTGTTTAACTTATAGTGAGTGAATGACTGACTGACTGACTGGGGTGAGTGAGTGGGTGGGTGATAGAGGATTCTGATGGACAGGTGAATGATAGTGTGAGTGAGGAAGGGTGAGTGAGAGATGTATTTTTTTGTAATGAGTGAATAAAAAAATGAGTCGGATGCAGAACAAATTGAGTGAGTGAGTGAGTGAATGTTAGGGAGATATTTTTATGACTGACAGATATGTGATGAATTGAAATGTGAGTAAAAAAAATTGAAAAATGGTGAATACAGTGAGTAAATAGTGAAGTATTTTAATGACTGACAAATATGTGATGAATTGAAACGTGAGTAAAAAAAAAAAAAAGGGAAAAATGGTGAACAGAGTGAGTGAGTGAATGAATGGATGAGTGATAGTGAGATATTTTAATGACTGACAAATATGTGATGAACTGAAACGTGAGTAAAAAAAAAAGTGAAAAATGGTGAACAGAGTGAGTGAGTGAGTGAGGATGGTGACCCGACCCGCCCTGACCCCTTATACAGCCACCACACGCAACACCATTGATTTCCTCCCCCTCCCTCACTCCACTTCCTTCCCTCCCTCCCTGCCTCTCCCTCCTTCCCTCTCTCTCTCTCCCCTCTATTCCCCTCACTCCACTTCCCTCTCTCTCTCTCCCCTCTATTCCCCTCACTCCACTTCCCTCCCTCTCTCTCTCCCCTCCATTTCCCTCACTCCACTTCCCTCCCTCTCCCTCTCCCCTCCATTCCCCTCTCCTCCCCCCTCACTCCACTTCCTTCCCTCCCTCTCCCCTCCATTCCCCTCCCCTCCATTCCCCTCTCTCTCCCTTCCATTCCCCTCTCCTTCCCCCCTTACTCCACTTCCTTCCCTCCCTGTCTCCCCCCTCCCCTCCCCCAACCCACTACCACCACCATCATCACACCTGCCAACCTACCATGATACCACTGCCATACTGTCACCTCATCACAACTGCTATATAGTCACTATCATTCACTATAGTCTACTTTACCAGCACTATCACCATCACCACTACAATCACTACCACCATTATAACACCGTCACTACCACCACCATCACCCTCCACTACCACAATCCATAATACCACCTTTATTAACACTACCAATACCACAACTACCATCACCACCAACACCAGCAAAAACATCACAGCTATCACCACCACCACCACCACAACAGCAACACTTCAACTATCACCACCATCTTCACCACCACCACCACCACAACAACAGTAAGCAGCAAACAGACAATGGACGATATTAATTAATCCTACAATTACCACAACTGCTAGCATGGTATTGAGTTTCATCACAGCCACTACCAACACCACCAGCCTCTGTCATTACCATAAAAGCTCTCCTCTCACATCTCCCTACCCCCCTCCCTCCCTTCTCATTCTATCACTACCACTATGGCCACTACTATGCAGTCGCTATTACTATTACCGTTTCCCCCATGCCACTGCTATGCAAATGCTGTCACTAGTCACTACTATATACCGCCGCTCCCACTACACTAATACTACCATTACCTTAGCACCCACTTCTGTCACAACCCCCCACCATTAATAATAATAATAATAATAATAATAATAATAATAATAATAACAGGCTTCCAGGAACACTACTACTCTACCAACCACTACAGGCTTCTGTCAATAGAGGCTGTATGGCGACGAGCTTAGTTGTCATAATATTTGTTGAATTCTTTAACATACACAGTCAGTCAGTACACACATTCTCTCTCTCTCTCTCTCTCTCTCTCTCTCTCTCTCTCTCTCTCTCTCTCTCTCTCTCTCTCTCTCTCTCTCTCTCTCTCTGTTACATTCGTTGTATAAAGTTTGCCATTTTCAGCATTGTTGGTACATAGGCTATATCTTCTCTTCTGTATAAAATCCTGATTAAAATTCACCAACCACAACCACACCTTTACCATCACTCCCTCTAATACCACCACTACTATCACCACTATACAAGTACCACCACCAGTATCACTACCACTACTACCACCACCAGTATCATCACCACTACAACCCCACATACCACCACCACTATCACTACCAACATCACCTTGCACCTTTACCACTACTACTACCATCACCAACCACCACCACCAAAATATTATCACTATCAAAAATCTCATTAGGGCCTGTCATCACGACCACTGGCAGTACTACTACTACCACTGCCAACCTTTTAATCTTCTCAACCTTATTACTACTGCTTTTACCATCCCTCCTTTGATACTCCCTCTCCCCCTTCCACCATCATCACCACCATCTCTACAAACATCACCACCATCTCTACTAACACCACTACTACTTCCACTACCACCACCATCACTTACATTATCACCACCACCTCCACCACCACCACTATATCCACCAATACCACCACCACCACAAACATCAAATAAGAGACAAATCCCTTTTATCTCATTCACATTTTACTGCAAACAATATGACGAGACGTAGGAAATACCAGAACGTTTCAACACTGTCCTCATATAACCGGAGTCTTTTTGTTTATTTCTACTATTATTATTATCGGAACCTTTATTTACGAAGCTTTTGGAACCCACCTCAACCACTCGCCTCCCCTCTAATTAGGATATATATATATATATATATATATATATTTTTTTTTTTTCCTTTTTCTTTTTTCCCAGTTGATACAATACTACCCTTAGCATCTAGATCCTACTATTCTGAACACATTAAACTAAGAAGATAGAAAATAAACATACACACAAAGTGAAAAATAAAGAACACACACACACACACACACACACACACACAAAGAAATTAACTTGTAAAAAAAAAAAAAAGTTTAGGTTCTACTGTAGGTGTGTAGTTATGATGACTTACGGTACGATGACTCCTTGTGTTTATACAGCAGCTCCATTGAAACCTTACCATCTCGACAGCATTTTTTTTATATATATATCCTCCCTCACCTGTCAAATGAAAAAAAAAAAAAAAAAAAAAAAAAAAGTTCGAGGTTCAATATCATGTCCAATTTCGTTCGAGATGCCTAGACACAACTTTTTTTATTTATATTTTTTTAAGGGACATGAGAAAGATGGATGACTGTAGTGTGTTCCAGTTGTCTTCATCCCAGTTGTACACATTTTCCGCAGCGTAACGTAACAGCTGTGTACAGTACACGTTTGTAACTACCACCACCATCATCATCACAGTTGTCACCATCACCAACAACGTCTCGTGTCACAGTTATCACCATCATTACTACGCCACCATCATTTGTTAACACCATTCTCACCACTACCACCACACCTGTCACCAACAACACAAGTCATATCACCATCACCATCACCACGACCACCATCACCATCAAAGCTGTTACTACCACTACACCATCACCACTGCTTAAACCACCTCCACAACACCATCACCATACTATCACCACCACCATCACCATACCATCACCACTACCACCATCACCATACCATCACCACCACCATTATAGTCCCTAGGGCGTGGTGGAGGAAGGGCGAGAGTCGTAGTGGCCGGGTATCGATTGTGGGGCCTGGCTGTGTGTTGCTCTTGGCTTGGCTGGGTGTGACGCCCCTCCCTATTCTCTCTCTCTCTCCCTCTCTCCCTCCACCTCTCCCTTTGCTTTTCTCTCTTCTCTCCCTTCCACCTCTCCCTTTGATTTGATTTTTCTCTTCTCTTCCTTCCACCTCTACTTTTGTTTTTCTCTCTTCTCTCCCTTCCACCTCTCCCTTTGATTGTCTTCTCTTCCTCCTCCCCTTCCTTTGCTTTCCTCTCCTCCTCCCATATATAGCTTTTCTATCTCCCTTCTTCCCTCCCTTTTAAACATACGCCATCACATATCTCTTCCCCTTCTCCCTTCCCTTTACACTATACAGTACCGTACAACACTCTCCATTCCTCACATTGTCACTGTTAATCCCTGTTTGCATTCACTCTCCTTTCATTCTTCTATCGTTCCCTTCCGTTCATTTTTTTATTCACAGATTTCGGTCCCTTCCCATCCTCCCTACCCATCCACTTGCCCACCCATCCTCCCTCCCCATCCACTTACCCACCGATCCTCCCTACCCATCTACTTACCCACCCATCCATCCTCCCTGGTGGTGTCTCTAGCCTACATCATTCTCTTCCTCATTTTCCACCCTGTTGTCGCACATTCGCTTTCCCTTGCTTCACCTTCACACCCACTCCCTCCCCCATCCACCCACGACTATTCACCACCCCACCCACGACCACTCACCATCCCTTGCCTCCCTGCAGCTCACCACCAACACCACCATAACCACACTCTTTCCCTCCTATATACACCACTACCATCACCACAGTCAGCCTCACTTTTGCCAACACCATTACCACCATTACCACCATACTAGCTTTCCTGCCAACACCCCCACCCAACACAGTAGCTATACTCTTTTTTGCCAACGCCATACTCGCTCTCTGCCACAACCATTACCACCACTACCACCACCACCACCACCACAACACCCCCCCCCTCTCGTGCCACCACCTACACAACACTGCCTTACCTCCCCCCTCACAATCACACACACACACACACACACACACACACACACACACACACACACACACACACACTGCCATCATATTCACACTGCACATGCCCTTTGATGCCACCAACATGACAGTTAACTATCAGAGCCCCCCTCCGTCCATCCTCTTCCCCTCCCCCCCCCATCCCCCGTACATCAACATCCACTGCCCTTTCCCCCCCTCCACCTACCCCAATATCCGCTCATCCCGCTCAAACTGTTATCTTTGCAACTCCTCCCCCCATTTTTCGATTTTCCTCCCTACTCTTATCACACACACACACACACACACACACCTCTGATTATACCCCACTTCCCATATCACTCCATCCCTCACTATATTTCACTCCCACTATCACTCTATTAATCCACATCCCATCCCATCCCCTACAATACACCATCCTCTTCCACTCCACCCACTACAAGACGTCTCACACCTCTCACACACTACAGCTACTCCACACACACTACAGTACACTACACCCCTCTCTCTAAACATTCTTACCAAAACTTCCTCCTCCTTCAAGAACACCCAACTCCCCATTCCCTTCCCATTATTTTTGCCAGGCCACATCAAACGAGGGCTAAGAATTGTTTAATTAACTTGCCTGCCTGATAATACCTGGTCTTGAACTTTGATGGCCCCTCCCGCCCATGTTGATACTAAGAGGTTATACTCTACCTTGGCTCGTTCCCCCCATCACCTCAAAACAGACAGAAGAAGGGATCGCATCTTTAGTTTGTGTTGTGATATGTTTATGTGGTTCTTTGGTCTGCCCTCCGCTGATATTCCTTGTTTGACTGTGATATGTATTGGTCTGTCTGATGCATTTTGCTCGGGTTTAAGTTCTCTGGTTTCCTTTTAGTGTATCTCGGTGTACTCTGGTATTCTCTATTCTGTACCTGTTTTTTGTGTGTAATATTTTGTAGTTGTGTTATTGGTCTGCTCTTGTATCAGGTGTCGTTCTCGTACCTACATGCACTAACCTGCCCTCCTCGGTACCCCTTCTGTCCGTCTCCTCTTCCCTTCCCTTCCCATCTTCAACACATCATCACACATATGTCTAATGACGAGTCGCCCTCATTACTGGACATCATATTCACCCCCTTTCTTCATGACGCTTCACCTTCGGTCTCATCCTCTCTTCATCTCACTTCACCTCACCCAAGCATTCATTACCCATCCTCCTCTTCGTTCACTTCACCCCAAGCATCATCAACACAACACTTCATTCACCCCAGACATCCACTCCACACCTCTTCACCCCAGACATCAACTACACACCCCTTCACCCTCCTTCATGCCTCACCCCACCTGTAGCGTGATGCCCATTCTGAAGCCATCAGTAATGACAGCAACTGGAAAAACAACAACATACCTCGACACGACCACGAACAACAACAACAACAACAACACAGCCGTAAAGCCACAAATCACCAACACAGCCACAACTCAGAACAACAAAAACACCTCCCCCCCACCACCACCACTAATAACAACAACAACAACTACAACAGTAAACACAACAGCAACAACATGACACGAATCTCCTTTGGTAACAAACACAAATACGATTTATATTAGGTAGCATATGTACCGTTCCTTTCCCATAATTTACCCAATATTTCTACCGTTCGTTTCTTTCCCCTTTCCTACCTTATTTTTCACTCGTCATATCCTAGCTTCATGTCTCTCACTCACCCTCCTATTTTTTTTTTTCATACACGTGCATATCATCATTCTTTTCCATCCCGTTCCTTCTCTTATCATTCAATTCCCAACCCCTATTTCTCCTTCAGCCTCCTCATTTCCCACTCATCTCAGTAGCTCCTCATCTTTGTAGCAGCATTCTCTCCCTAAATAACTAACTCACTATCCCTCACCTCTTCTCCTCCCTTGCCCTGCTCTCTATACCTCATATAACACACCCTTACACCCCTTCCTCACACCTCTTCACCTTTTATCATTCACCCCCTCAAACCTCAGCCTCATATAACACACCCCTTGTATCCCTTCCTCACCCCTCTTCACCCCTCACACCCTCTCAGCCTCATATCATTTCACCCCCACACCCCTTTTCATCTCTCATCATTTCCGCTTTCCTTCCCACACTTTCCTTCCTCATACTCATTATTCTCGATTACAATAATTGTTCCTCTTTCATCACTCTCTCCAGTTCTCCCTCCCCATCAACACTCATTCTCTTTACTTTCATTATCGTTTTATCGTTCTTGCTGCAACCTCTCTCTCTCTCTCTCTCTCTCTCTCTCTCTCTCTCTCTCTCTTCTCTCTCTCTCTCTCTCTCTCTCTCTCTCTCTCTCTCTCTCTCTCTCTCTCATCTCGTCTCTCTCTCTCTCTCTCTCTCTCTCTCTCTCTCTCTCTCTCTCTCTCTCTCTCTCTCACTGTTTTTTTTCCAGATTTAACACACACACACACACACACTTACACCCAAGATTTTAAACACGCTACTATGGTTTTCCTATTTTTTTTCCATGTAACTGTATTCCTGGTATAAATGACCGGAAGGAGTGGAAGGTGGTGTAGAGAACCTTTTCCTTCCTCACACACACTCCTTTTGTCAGATCCTAATTTTTGTACTTCAAAGACTTTAAGCTAGGCCGGACCACCTCTTTAGTGTGTGTGTGTGTGTGTGTGTGTGTATTTTTTCGTTTTCATACTTTACCTTTAAGTGCTATTTTGACTATCTCTCTCTTTTTCTCTCCCTCCCTCCCTCCCCTCACTCTCCCTCTCTCTTATCCCCCACTTCCCTCTCCCTCTCTCTTATCCCCCACTTCCCTCTCCCTCTCTCTCTCATTTTTTCTCTTCCTTAGTCTCTCTCTCTCTCACACACACACACACACACACACACACACACACACACACACACACACACACACACACACACACACACACACACACACACACACATAGAGCGGGCTGGACCACAATCATCCCCTGATAAAAGAAACTCCTTGATCTGTGCAGTTAAAAGAATACCCCGTCTTTTTAGGGCTAGCCGAGCGGGGGTTGGTGTGGTGTGTGTGTGTGTGTGTGTGTGTGTGTGTGTGTGGTGGGGTGGGGGCTAGGGAAGGGGGGGGGGGTTGGAGCGAGGCGAGAGCTGGAAGGTTTTTTTTTTTGGTGGGGGGGAGAGAGTGAAGAGTTTGGAAGGATTTGAGGAGGTAAAGGAAGGAAGGAAGGTAGAAGAATTTTGAGAAGGAGAGGAGCTAGTGAAGGAGCTGAGCTAGGAAGAAAGAGTTTACTAAGGAGGAGGAAGACTGGTGGTGGTGATGATGATGGTGAAGATGGTGGTGATGATGGTGGTGGTGGTGAAGGATTTTGGGAGGTAAAGGAGGATGGTAGAAAAATTTGGAGAAGGAGAGGAGTGAAGAAGCTGGGAAGACAGAGTTTACTAAGGAGGAGGAAGAATAGTGGTGGTTGATGGTGGTGGTGGTGGTGAATGATTTTGGAAGGTAAAGGAGGATAGTAGAAGAATAAATTTGAGGAGACGAGAGAAGGGTAGGGAAGTGAGAATATATACACTGTAAATAGAGCACTGGATAAGGAGTTTCGATGGCAAGAGAAAGTGGAAGAATGATTTTTGGGTGAGAAAATAACGTGTTTGGAAAGAGAAGTAGGTAGCTATAAGGATTTAGAGGAGAAAAGAGAAGGGAATAATTTACTTACTGGGAGGCGAAGGGTAAGTTGGGTAAGAATATTTATGGAAAGGATTGCGAGAAAGGAAATCACAGAGAGAGAGAGAGAGAGAGAGAGAGCATTGGAGCAAAAATTAAAGATGGGTAACTTGCGAGAGAGAGAGAGAGAGAGAGAGAGAGAGAGAGAAAGAGAAAGAACGAACAGTGGAAGTTTAACCCGTTCAGTATGCTACCCGCCGCTTCCTTTTGCCCCCCATGCCCCCCTCTGCCCCCCCCCCTTCTTATTTCTTACTGCACCTCACCTTTCACTGCCTTTACTGCTCATTTCCCTGCGTTTCCCTCACAGTTCACTGCCTTGCCCTTAACAGACACTTTCTTCGCTTCACTTTCCACTGTCTCTTCCTTCCCAATTCTTTATTTGTATCTTTCTTTTCTCCTTTTTCCTGTATTTTTATCCACTTCTCTCTCTCTCTCTTTTTCTCTCTCTCTCTTTTTTTTTCTCTTTCTCTTTCTCTCTCTCTCTCCCCCTTACTTCTCCTCCTTCCATTTCTTCCTTTCTCTTACCTTATAACTACTGTCTCTCTCTTACCTCTCTCTCTCCCTCCCTTCCTTACTTCTCCTTCTCCTCCTCCTCCTTCTTCTCCTTCTCCTTCCCTCTCTTCCCCTCCTTCTCGTTACTGTCCCTCGCCTCTCGCTTGTTTCCCCTTTCTCGTCTCATCATTCTTCCTCCCTAATGTCCTTCCTCTTTCCCCTCATTCTTTGACATTCATTCTGCCCCTGACCCCGTTTCCCCTCTTACTCTCCCTCCTCTTCCTCCTCCTTTTCCTCCTCTTCCTCTTCCTCCTCCTCCTCCTCCTCCTCCTCCTCCACTTCCTCCTCCTCCTCCTCCTCCTCTTCCTCTTTCCCCTCCTTCTCTTCCTCCTCTTATTTTTCCACTCTTCCTTCTTTCGTACTCTCCCTTTTTATTTTATGTTGCACGTACTTACTTTTATATATATACACTTTTTATCTCAAATTGCCCCATTCTCTTTTTCTATTTTCTACTTTCATTCTACACCTTTTTCTTGAACTATCTTTTCATTTTCATTCTGTACATTCCTTTTTCTTTCGTTTATGGTCCTCCTTTTTTTCATTCATTCTCCGTCTTCTTGTCTCATTCTTTTTATTTTTACAGCTTCATTTTTTTTCTATATTTCTTCTATTATTCTCCTCCATATTCTCATTCTTTATTTTAATTGCTTTGTTTTCGTTCCATCTTCTCTTCTTCCCTATAAGTAACTCTCTGTAATCTTCTCATTCCTCAGTCTGTTCCTTCACACTTCTATCTTTTCCTGTCTTCTCTCTCTTGCTCATTCCTTATTTGCTATTTTTTCAATCAACTTTAATATCACCCCTCTTTCTGTCCATCCCAGCTCCACTCCTCTACTCATCCCTCCTCAATCCCTTCCTTCCTCATATACCACCCCCATCCCTACTCCCTTCCCTATTCATTCCTCTTCCAACAACCTACCACCCCACATCCTTACTCCCTCACCTACCACCCCCATTCCTACTCCCTTCCCTCCTTCCTCTCAGTTTCCCCTCCTCCCCTCCTTCCTCTTACTTTCCGTCTCACACTTACCCTCATTATCGTGGCCTCATTATTCTCCCCTCACCCACACCCTCCCTCCTCCTTATTTTTCCTATCCACCCTTTTCCATTGTTACTGCTGCCCTTTCCAGAGTCTATCCACCCCTCTCCCCCTCCCCCTCTTCCTCTTCCTCTTCTTTACTCCATTCCCACACCCCCTCCATCTGACCCCCTCCCCTTGCCTCTTCTCTGCAGTTCTCCCCTCAGTCCAACTTATACATTAACCAGGAAAGGGGAACCGAACTTGTTATGTGTGTGTGTGTGTGTGTGTGTGTGTGTGTGTGTGTGTGTGTGTGTGTGTGTGTTAGAACTGGTTATGGAGAGTGAAGAGGAAGGGGGGATGGTAGACTAACTAACCAACGTGTCCCCTCCCTCACCCCTACCTCCCTCATACCCCTCCTTTCCTGAATCCCCTCCCCTCACTCCTTCCCCTCACTTCCCTCCCCTCACTCCCTCCCCTCACTTCCCTCCCCTCACTCACTCTGCCTTCACTACTCTCCCCTCACTATCTGCTAATTGCCTTCCCATTCATCCCCCTTCACTCAACCCACTCACCATTCATCTCAGATCAATTCCGTTCCCTCATCACTATCTTCCCCTCATTATACCATCATTATCATTACCATCATCTGTATGAAGTCCCCTCATCATTATCACTCTATCGTTCTGATCATCACTATTATCATCACCCTCCTCACACCTCTACTATCATCATTAACGTTCCCCCCCTCCTCCACCTCCCTCATCAGTTGCCCCCCACCCCTGCACCCCCTTCCCCTCTTTATTGTCACTCTTTTACATTTTTATTTTCCATATTTTCCCATCTTCATTCTTTTTTTTTTTCCTTTCGATTTTATGTGTATTTGTCTTAGTTTATTATTATTATTTTTTTAGTATTTTTTTGCTAGCCCATTAAAAAAAATTTCTTCATATTATGTTCATGTCGCTTTAATTAATCCTCTATGCTCATTTTATCCTCGTTATTTCATTCTTCATGTCATTGTATTTTATTTTATTTGTTTGCTTCTTATAATTATTCATTTTTTCATTTCTTAAAGATTATTTTATTCATTAAGTACATGTTCATTTACACACACACACACACACTAACACACACACACACACACACACACACACACACACACACACACACACACACACACACACACACACACACACACACACACACACACACACACATACATCATTTATATTGCCTTTCTCCTGTCCTTCTGTTCTCTCTTTTCATCTCGTTCATATTTTAAATCGTTTTTCCTTCCTTGGGTATTTTCTGTTCATCCAACCTACACCCTTTTGCTTTCTTAATCCTCCCTATCTTCGTCCATTTCATCAATCCATCCTTTTGCCATTTTTCCTTCCTTCTATCATTCACTCCTTCCTTCCTTACTTTTATCATTCCTTTCTTCCTTCCTTCTATCCTTCATTCCTTCATTCTTTATTTATTTCCTTCTACTCTTCCTTCCTTCCTTCCTTCCTTCCTTCCTTCCTTCCTTCCTTCCTTCCTTCCTTCCCCTTTAGTGTCTCATCTCTCCTGCCTCTACCCAATCTCCTCTCTTCGTGTTCCTTCCCTCCTTCAACAGTTGCCTATCCCGGTTTCCCCTCGCATTCATTCCTTCTTTACAGGCAGGAGGAGGAGGAGGAGGAGGAGGGGGTTGGGGATTGAGGGAAAGGGACTACACACACATACACACACATACAGAGAGAGAGAGAGAGAGAGAGAGAGAGAGAGAGAGAGAGAGAGGAGGTGGGGGAGTGAGAGAGAGGACAGGGGATTGCGAAGGGGAGGAAAGGATAGAAAAATAAAGGGAGTTAGTTGGTTTGGAGGTGGATAGATAATATAGGTTAGAAAATATAAAGAGGGAAGGGCAAAGAAAAGAAGAAAATAAAGAGAGGGGAAGGTTGAACGAAAAAGGAGTGAAAGATACATTGAAAAGGAGAAAGAGAGTTTGGAAGGAGGAAATAAAGTCAGTTTAGGAAGGAGGAAACTAAGGAAAGAGAACTAGGAAATGAGGAGAATGAAGAATTGGGAAAAAGTGAAAGAGAAGAGAGAGAGATTGGAGACTGACAAGAAACAAGAAAAGAAAGAGAGTTAAGGAAGAAAGATAAGTGGAGAAAGTTGGAAAAGGAAAAAAAAGAGAAAACTAGACAAGAGAGAGAGAGAGAAGAATGATGTGGAAAACAATGTGAATAAAAAGAAGAGGAAAGAAACTGAGTAAGAATGAAGGTATCATGATAAAAAGGAAATGAAAAAGAGGCGAGGAAGGGGAACACGAGGAGGAGAAAAGTTTATGAAGTTGAAACTTAATTCATAAATCGTCATTAAACGGGAAAGAAGATGTGATGGAAGGAAGGAGGGAGGGAGGGAGAAAATGGTTCGTGGTGGTGGTGGTAGGTGGTAGGGGGGGGAGTTGAGAGGGGGTGAAGGTGGAGGGACTGGAGGTAGATGGGGAGGGAAGTGGGGAGAGCTTGGAAGAGAGGAAAGAAAGTTAGGATATGATGAAGAGAGGGAGGGAGAAGGTGCATGGGGGGAGGGAGGGAAACTGAGGGGAAATGGTGAGGGGGTCAGTGTGGAAAAAGAGAAGGAATTGGAGTAGGCCTATAGATACTGTGATGGAGAGAGAGAGAGAGAGAGAGAGAGAGAGAGAGAGAGAGAGAGAGAGAGAGAGAGAGAGAGAAGTTGGATGGGTGATGAATGAGTGAAAGTTGAGAAAGACTATAGAAAGAGAGAAGGAAGAAAGGAATATATACCGTGAGAAATGTGATAAAGAGAGTGAGTGAGGGGGAAAAATTATATGAGAAGATTGAAGGAAGAGGGAAGGAATGGAGTAGGTAGAGGATGTGAAGGAGGGAAGGAGTATATGCTGACAGGGTTATACAAGGATGGGAATGAAAACTGAAGTAGGTTAAGTAAGCTATAGGGATATTTTAGCTTCACTTCTCATTCCTCCTACATCCATTCCCACCCTCCCTCTCCTTTCTATCCAAATCAACCAACCAGGGAAGGGTATCCAGGCATTAAATGTACTCACTTTGGGGGTTTATCCTTACGTGGTGCTTATAGAACTAGCAGGTGGATTTGATTCGTATGTTTTATTATTATTATTATCATTATTATTTTTATTATTATTGTTATTATTATTAATAGTATTATTCATTTTTATTATTAGTAGTATTATTATTGTTATTATTAATATTATTATTACTTTATTATTATTATTTTTATTGTTATTATTATTATTCTTTGTCAATAATATTTGACTATAATTTTGTTGTTATTGATATTAGTTTTATTATTATTATTCCCCATTTCTTGTCTCCCTTCTCTTTCTTCCTTGCCTGACTCTACTACTTTCCCACATCCCTCTCCCCACCCTGACTACTACTACTCTCCCACATCCCTCTCTTCTCCCTTCCCTTCCCTTCCCCCCATCTTGCTTGTATACTGGAGGTCGGGCTGAGCCTCAACAATAGTGGTGCCCAAAACACTAAATAGACTCTCCCACCAACTTATAAAATATAAAGCCGGCCTGGGGCAACACATGAGGGAAGGAAGGAGGAAGAAGAGAGAGATGGAGGAAAGACGTGAGTAAGGAAGAGAGAGAGAAAAGGAGAGATGGGAGGAAGACATGAGAGACAGGGAGAGAAAGGAAGGGAAGGAGGGAGATGAGAGCGAGAAATATATATAGAGAGAGAGGAGGGAGGGGAAGGAAAAGAATGAAAGGGAGGTAGGGAGGGAGGGAGAGAGGTTAATGAAATAGAAAGTAAATGAAGAAGGATGGCTGGAAAATAACCAGACACGTTGTCGGGGGGATGAGACAGGCATGTAGGAGAGAGAGAGAGAGAGAGAGAGAGAGAGAGAGAGAGTGAGTGTGAGAGAGTGTGTGTGTGTGTATTAATCCACTACAGGACATAACCTCTTCTCCACTTAGAAAGGATATATAAGGCCTGTGAACGGAACAGGTAGGATACGTGCATGAAATAAAGTAGGATTTATTGTTTTTACGGGATAATTAAGTATAAATATTTTGTTTTTTTAAGTGTGTATTGTAGTTTTTTCACCCCAGTTTCATAAAGTAATTGTGTCTCTACTGTTTTAGCTGCTAGATGAACAAATATACACATAAGACTTTAGGAAATTTGTCCAAAAGTTGAACCTGGGATCTGTGACTTGCAAGGTGCTCCCGAAGTAGTAAGAGAGGAAGGTAAATAAAAGAAGCCTGGGATAGAGGAGGGAGGGACAAGGAAGGCAGGAAGGAAGGAGACAGGCAAGTAAGCAGGGATTGAGGAAGGGAGGCAGAGGAAGAAAAGGAGGGAGGGAGAGGTAGGCAAATAAATAAGTAAGTAAGGAGGGAGGGAGGAAGGGAGGGATCGAGGGAGAGGCAGGCAAATAAGGAAGGGGGGAGGGAGGGAGGGAGAGAGTTAGGCAAGTAAGTAAGTAAGGGAGGGAGGGAGGGAGGAGCTAAATATAATGTGAGTCCTGTTATTAAAGGCGCGTGGGGCAATTACTGCTGGACGGGCGGCGAGGTCAGGTCAGGTCAGCACTCGTCAGGCAGGCAGGCAGGCAGACAAAACAGATGTGAGGGAGGGAGGGAGGTAGTGGAGGCATTCAGGCAGACAGACAGGCATGCAAAGAAACAAACAAACCAAGCAGTGATGAAAGGGTAAATAAGTCACCATAGTTTTGCCTGGCACCAAGCAAGCTATAGACAGACACACAGCCAGACACACAGACAGACAGACAGACAGACAGGGAAGGAGTCTACCCCGAGAGAGTAATGTGACTGTTGGACAATCATGAGATAAACAAGCAGACATTGTCAAGGTCTAGTCTACCATCATAGTTGTTACAAGACGCAGGGAAGACGTGAGTACATGAAGAGACAGAGTGTGTGGAGATGGGTAGAGTGGTGATAGACTGTGTAAGAGATGGGTAGAGTGGTGATAGACTGTGTAAGAGATGATAAGAGTGGTGATAGACAGGGTTATATATAAGTCCCTATATTTGTGTACATTTTGGTGTAACTTGTTTTACATTACATATTTACATAGACTAAAAATACAAGAAATATAATGAATAAGCCGGTACTGTACATATGTGGCAGGTATAAAAGAGAAAAATGAATTAAAGGACATAACTATTTTTTTATATAGCCAATAATCCGGTGTTGCCTAGAGTAGCGTGCTAATATAATGTGCACATATCTTTGATTTCCGGGAACTGTATAATAGCTGGTCCGTAAACTATAGCTGGGCGTAATAGACCTGAAACAATATGACAATACGTGCAAAGTGTGTCACTGACTATTGCTCCAACTTATAGGAATTGCAGTGTTCACCTACTACAACTATCACACCTCTGTTCAATGAATTATTATTATTATTATTATTATTGTTGTTGTTGTTGTTGTTGTTGTTATTATTATTATTATTATTATTATTATTATTATTATTATTATTATTATTATTATTATAATAAACTGCCGCCTCTTTGAGCGCTGTGTGAAAAATAATAGAAAAAATTATAATCGAACAAACACATTCCCAATTAAAATAAACTATCTTATTGGCAAACACATAAACTTCTCTAGTGACTCATGTAGTTTATGAGTCTGTGAAGAATACAGTACGTGGTTCATGACTCAGTAGGTGAGGCGACACCACTTCTGTTGGTGGCTGTACACACAATATATAAGGTGATGGACATGAAGATCTTGATAGGCGTTATATAGTTGGAAACACATGAAACACACACACTTCAAACGGGCCCTTTACCAAGCATAGAATAGGTCGCATCGCCTCTACAGTACACAGTCTAACGCTTACTTCACTCTATACCCATCCTATGTTCAATGAGGAGCCTCCATTTCAGGTGTGTCTATCTGTTTCATTTCATATGTCCACAACCTACATACACAGGACGAGGTTGTTTATATCCACTGCATGCACCACCAATCCGTCCGTGTCCCTCCCTCTGTATAATATAAAAGAAACAAGAGAGTCAAGAGTGCAGAGGAGTAGTGGTATCGCATGAGATGGTTCGGGTCCGGTAGCTTCTTAAATGATCAATACATTTGGTTGGTTGGTGGCTTCCTGGTATGAGGTTGGTATTGGTGACCTGTGTGTGATGTAGTGGTCGTCAGTCTTACATTGTATTCTTTTTGGCATAATAATGTGAGCAATATGCATTACGTTACTGGGCAAGGTCACAATGGGTTTGGTGCAGTGGACTCATTTTCTGTTTGTGTGTGTGTGTGTGTTTGTGAGGTCATATAGAGGGGAATGTACTCACAACCTTTATATTAGGTCAGCTTCATGCTAAGTTAGATAGACTTTATAATGGAGACAGACACACAATAACAGACAGATGGGTACAGTGATTGACAGACAGGCAGTAACAGACAGACACACAGGAACAGACAAACAGACAGACAGTGATTGACAGATATAGACTCAGTAACTAACAGATTGATACTGTGACAGACATATAGGTGCAGTAGCAGGCAGACAGACAGACACAGTGACTGACAGACAGGCACATTGAATGACAGACAGACAGACAAACAGAC
Source organism: Petrolisthes manimaculis (assembly GCA_034508575.1). Classification (NCBI taxonomy): domain Eukaryota; kingdom Metazoa; phylum Arthropoda; class Malacostraca; order Decapoda; family Porcellanidae; genus Petrolisthes; species Petrolisthes manimaculis. Next base: position 62,736 of record JAWZYT010005295.1, read on the forward strand.
AGGCAGGTACAGTGGCAGGCAGAAAGGTATGAGACACCTCCAGGCACCCGACCGACTGGCGCCGACCTCACCGACCCCCCCTTCCCCCACCCCGCCCCACCTCCAGGCACCACACCCCTCAAACCGGTTACTGGCTGTCTCTTTACCGCTGTCCTCCTCCCTCCTCACTCCCCTCACCTCGCCTCTCCCCTCCCTGTCTCTCTCCTCCCCTCTCTCTTGTCCTGCCTGCCACTCTCACTGTTGTGTTTGTGTCACGCCTCGACCCAACCCAACCCAGCCTTGCCCTGACCTGCTTCATGTTGGCCTGCCTTACCCTTCCTATCACGCCCTGCCGTTACCTGACCTGCCTTGTTGTACTTTGCTTTATCTCACCCTGCCCTGCCCTGCCCTATCATGCCTTGCCTTGCTCTATATCCCGCCCTACCCTATCAAACCCTTCCTTTCTTTATCCAGTTCTACTCTGCCGTACCAAACCCTCCCTGACCCTATTCTAACCTGCTCTGTCCTGAACACGCCTTTTGACTCTTGAATTCCTTTACATTCTCACGTGTACACACTGTCCCAATTCCTCCCCTTCCCTTCACCCGACTCTTTTGTCATATCCAATTCGCTTCACGCCACTCCCTATCCTCTCCTCTCTCTTTTCTTCTCTTCTCTTCTCTTTTTTCCACTTATCGTCTATTTTCTCTTCTCCTTTTCCCACTCCTCTTTACTTCTATCTTGTCTTCTTCCCATTCCATTGCTCTCTCTGCTATTCTTTTCTATTTCCGTTCTGTTTTCTCATTTCTCTTCTGTTCACTCCTTTCATCTCTGGTCTCTACCCACTTCTCTTTTCTTCAAATTTTTAGTCTTAAAATTTCGTCTTTTTTTATTTTTTTATCACTCCTCTTCTCTTTTAAGTATAATTATTTAATCTCTTCATCTTTTCCATTTATCATTCATATTTTCGCCACTGGTCTCCTTTCTTTTGTCACTGTCCTTTGCATGTGTTTCACTCTCCTCTCCACTCCACATACTTCCTCATTTCACACTCCTGCCTCCACTCAATACCTCCCACTCCATACTCTTCTAACTTCCACACTCCTGCCCACTCCACCCAACACTCTTCCTCATTCCACACTTCTGCCCACTCCACCTCTCTCTTCCTACCTTGCCCCAACCCTCTCTCTTCCTACCTTGCCCCCGCCCCCTCTCTCTTCCACCCTTGCCCCGCCCCGCCCTGCCCTTGGAGAGGTTATCGCCTTTCTTCTGTAAACTTCACCTGAGCCTCGGACCCGCCTTGCCTTACCGCCCCCCTCCTCTGTAGCCTTCCTCTGCCCCCTCCTTGGCTCCCTCTCCTAGACCCCCTCTTCTTACCGCTCCCCCTGGCTCCCTTCTCTCTTCCCCCCTCCTTCCGGCCCCCAATTGCTCATCCATTCTTCTTTTTTCCTACTTTTACTCCCCCCCCCCCCCATGTCCCCTCTTCTCCCCCACCCTTTCCTCCATGCGAATCCTCCCCATCCCAGTATTCTACTCCCCTCTCTTTCCCCTTCCCCCATGCTACCTTTCCCCCTCCCCCTCACTTCCTGCCCCTCCCCCCCCCCCCTTACTTCTGCCTGGTACAGCACTTCCTTAACTCTGCCCTGGGGAGAAAGGGAGGAAAGGGAAAATAAGAGAGAAAGGAAGGAAATGGAAAATAAAGAGAGGAAGGAGAGGAGAGGGAAACATGAATGAACAAGAAACGAGGTGACAGGAGAGGGGAGAGGAAAAATGAGAAAGGAATGGAAGGAGAAGAGGAGTTGAGGATGAATGAAAGAGGAAGGTAGAAGGAAAGGGAAAAGAGAGAGTAACACAAAGAAAGGATAATGAGAAGAGAACCGAGAAAGGAGGAGATGAAACAGAGGCGAGAGAAGCTCTGAAAGAAGTAAACGGGAAAAGAGAGAGCAAAGAGAGAGGAGGAATGGAAGATGAGAAAACTGTGGAGAGGGAAGAGGGAGGAAGGGGAGGGGGGAAGCGTGAAGAGGGAGAGTAAGAAAATAAACAACGAAACGAAATGGAAAGTGGACACGGCGTTGAAAGAGAAGTAGAGGAGAAAGACGAGAGAACTAAATAGAAAAAAAAAACAGGAACAGTAGAGAAGGCGAAAGAAATGCGGAACGAGAACTGGAAATGGAAGACGAGAGAACTAGAGAAAGGAATAAAAGAAATGGGGAAGGAAATGCGAGGAAAATGAATAAACAATCTCAAGACAACAGCCAGAGGGAAATGTGAGAGAAACAAATAAAGGAACAGAAGAGAATTGGATGAAAATATAAAGAAAATAAGTGAAGAAGAGATCGAAAGCAAAGGGTTGGTTGAAAATAGAAAGGAAATGGAATGGAAGATAAAATAATGGTAGAGAAGAAGAAAGGGAGTGAAAGATACATAAAGCAGGAATTAAGGGATGGAATAAAAGGAAGGGGAAGGAGTAATAGATGTTAAAGAAGAATGATAAACTTAATTAGTACGAGGAAGAAGGAAATGTGATGAGGAGGTGATGGGAAGTAGATGGAGAAATTAAAAATAAAGAAGAGGGGAGGGAAGGAGGAGAAGAAAAGTAGAGGCTGCGTGATGGAGGAGGATGCGACAGATGGAAGGAGGGAAGGGATGAAAATAAAGGAAAGGGGAATAGAAGGGATGAGAAGAATGAAGATGAAGGAAGTCAGGGGAAGGAAAGGAGGTGAAGAACAAGAAGGAAAGGAGTCAGGGGGAAAAAAGAGGAAAGAAAAGAGGGAGGGGAAGGAAAGAAGGGGAAGAACAGGAAGGAAAGGAGTCAAGGAAAAAAAGAGGAAAGAAAAGAGGGAGAGGAAGGAAAGAAGGGGAAGAACAGGAAGGAAAGGAGTCAAGGGAAAAAGAGGGAGGGAAGGTGGGAGATGTGTTCACTGTATCTTACCTGTCTCTCCAACTTCATTAACTAATGGTGCAGAGGAAAGTCGTCCCCATGACCCACACACACCCACCCATCCACCCCACCCACCCCTTGTTGTTCCATCCCCCTCCCATGACCTTGTTGTTTTACCCACCTCCTTGACCCCTTCCATCTCTACCCACTCCCATGACCCACCCACACACCCTTCTTCCATCCCCCTTCTTGCCCCCTTCCATCTCTCTACCCCCTCTCATGACCTTGTTCCATCCCCCTTCTTGCCCCCTCCCATCTCACTATCCCCTCCCATGACCACCCTACCTTTGATCTATCCCCCTCCTTGCCCCCTCTCATGACCTCCCCCCCCCCCACCCTTTCCCATGACCCCCC
>JAWZYT010005296.1:0-2500 GCA_034508575.1 Petrolisthes manimaculis
AAATAATAAATAAATAATGTTGATAATGTTCAATAAATACTCTAATACTTATTTTGATTTGTTTATATCATATTTTGTATATATTAGAAGTATGATAAAGGGATTAATTAAGGGATATTGAGGTTATATTTTCGGAAACGAGGCGTTGAGTTGAATGATACGCTTCTTGTGTTGTTTTTGTTTTTTGTTGGTGAGAGCCTGCAGTGTTGCCAGGTACAGGGAAATTTCTCTAGTTTTAGGGAATTTTAGAAGTCTACAGAGGACATAATTTACAGCTCGTTCAAGAGTAAACAGGGAAATTTCTATACAAGATGAAATACCTAAAAGACCATCAATTAATTAATGTTCAAGAATAAACAGGGAATAATTGAGGTAAAAAAGGGAAATTCTGATATTGAAGTTTGGGAAATTTCGTCAAGCAGACACTGGCAACACTGGTAAGAGGGACAGGGACAGGGTAGGTCACAGTGTACATACTCTAAACAGTGTGTTCATACGCAGACGCTCCTCCCATCTATCTTAGGCTCCTCCCTCTCCCCATGCTCTTCTACGTCACGCGGGTCATGGTAGGCTGCTGGGGTGGACAGGATGAAGGCTGATAGGAGCAAGGCCAAGAGATATATCTCTTGGCCTTGGATAGGAGTATAATAAGTGCTGGTCGTAGAGGTAAATCGTCTCTTACATGTCCGTCAATTACTATTAACAGATGTTGGATAATGAACAACTCTCTCTCTCTCTCTCATGGCGTGATAGGAATATAAAGTGGCGGTCGTAGTGGTAAATCGTCTCTTACACGTCAGAGTCCTTTACTATTAACAAATGTTGGATAATGAATAACACTTTATATTTTCATATATTTAATAACTACACAGTATTAACAGCTTCTTTTATTTACAATACAAATTCATGCAACAACTTTGGACATTTTCTTGTACTTGTTACGCATATTCTAGGATTCTTCTACCGCTTCTCTTGGTGTATCGCTGTGCTTGTCGTTTGCAACTTTTGATGCATCTGAAATTAATCAACGTTAGTGAAATCATGATAACTTATCTCAGGTTTTGTTATGGCTTCAAAACTATGTCCGACTAAACTCGAGAATAGGCCTATGCAGCGGAGGCTGAGTGGAGGCAACATTGGTAGTAATTGATAAATAATAAGGTGTGAAGCCGAGGAAATGTCAGTTTTATTTTTAGCCATCCCTCGGATTATGAGGCCCTTGTTCTGCACACATTACTACTCTCCATTCCATTTTTTGGTATGTACTTCTTTCAGTAGTTTGAACTTGGTTAATCAATGACATCAGTAATTTACTCTACAGAATACATTCTTCCCCCCAGATTGCCTAAGAACACGTAATACGTAGGAATGCATAATACCTGTTAAACAAATCATTCATAAAACATACACCAAAATACATTTTACAAGCCTGACTAGTTTCAAATATCATTGATTTTGTTAAGATAATGCAACATTAAATTAAAATGGGATGAAAGGTTAGTAATAACTGTATAAGAAGCGGGAAATTTCCAGTTTGCATATATTGCTCCTTCAATGTGTATAATTATTAACAAGATTATAATATAACCCAGTACGTGGATTTCATATAGGTTATTTTGTCTAACGTATTTAAAAATATCTTTATTTTTCTTCATTTATGCAGTAAATTCCACCCATCCACCGAAATAATACATCCCTGTTTTACGTGTTTTGGCAAAATAACAAACTTTAACCTTTAAAATCTTACTATGATTTATTTACTCAACTTCTGTTATTTTTCATAAATATTAAAGTTATGTATAATTTTTAGTCGATAATTTTTTTGTACTGCTCGAGCGAATTAGCATACGGTAACTAGTCATAATAACAGAACTTACCTTGTTTGCAAGGGAGATGAAGGTGTCCGGGATGGCTTCACATTTTAATCTCCTTTGATTTCTGGTGATGGTATATTCAGGAGTTCACTTTAAAATCACGAGCATACTGTTCCTGGCTGAACTGTTTTGCACATACTCGTCCATGCTGCGACACCTTATCTCTCCTTCCACACCTGTTTATCCAAGCCAGTTTTATATTTCTTTCCTTAGGAAAACGATATTTTGGATAAAAACCACCATCGGGGTTTTTGCCTGAACATCCAAACACACTACACCAGACCATAGTAATTTGGATGCACTGTAATTATATGTATATAAATGGAGCAATATCACCAGCACAATAACCTTCCTTAAAACAGACTGACCTCAGTGACCTGGAGTCACTCCTTATGGTCCCACTTGACGTCACGACTGGGAGCGACCAATCACAGCGGAGATGCGCGGACTGTTCTTATTTTCGTCAGGAAGTGAACACACTGTTTAGAGTATGTACACTGTGGGGTAGGTAGGGTCTGTCATGGCGGCCGAGGTCAGTGGACGGTGTGAGGTGTTGTGGTTGGATTGAAGTGATAATTATGGACGTTCGTGATGGTCTGAGGACATTGTGAGGTTTGCTGCATTGT